>CM042404.1:11455191-11622691 GCA_023634145.1 Thymallus thymallus
TTTACAAATGAGTTCTGAAATAATGATTTGATATCATCTGTAAAATGATGACAGTGGGTGGAAATCAGAATCTTGCTTTGATATTTGCTCTTGTGGTTTTGGTTTTACGCACAAGTAGACATACAGGTTACGCGTAGGCACGCATGCACGCACACACACACACACACAGACACACACACACACACACACACACACACACACACACACACACACACACACACACACACACACACACACACACACACGCACTGACACTTTGAAAAGGTTTGACATTTCATATCCAGTGTCCTCACTTTGAGTGTGAGGTGGGGACTGAGTCGCTGCCACAGTGAGTCAGTCAGTCTAATGGCCCACATGTCCAGGACTCATGGCCTCCATCATAGGGTTCACAGCAGGGAACAGATCAATACCCCCACCAAACACAACCACCCCATTAATCCATTCACAGTGTCAGAACACTATACAGCACAGTCCATGGGGCAGGAGGGTGAGGGCAGCTATCCCAGACAGTCAGCCATAGAGAGGGAGGTGGGGAGAGTGAGGGAGTGGAGGGAGGGAGCTAAGGGACAGTTGTATTTCTACGTTGAAAACAGCAGTCTATGTGTTGGTACACCTGTACGTCTATGTCAGCCGGGCTGTGTGGCTGTCCCTCCCTCATACTTTGTAGTAGATGTTGGCTGGGCTCTGGGGGGGCATCTCCTGGACGATATAGACAGGGTGGCCGTAGTCCCCGCTCACCTTCTCATAGTGCGGGCAGTAGGCCGAGTCTGAAGTCCGCAGTGGGATGATGATGTCACTGGGCTCTGAGCCGCTGTTGCCTCCGGCGGAGCAGCCGGCCCCACTGGTGCTGCCCCTCTTGGGGGTGAGGGTGGTCAGGGTCAGAGTGGGGTGGTGAGTCTCAGAGTGCTTGTTCTGCCGCCAGCGGTAACACACCACACAGATGACTGCGGTCACGATGAGGAGGAAGGCTCCGCCCCCTACCGCTCCAGCGATCACCGCCACGCTAGAGGATGGTGGAGGGTTGTTCCCGTTGTTACCCTCACCCTCGCCACCTGCCTTGGGTGTCGTCCCATTCCCTGTAAGGAGAGAGGGGTCAGGATCAATGACTTACTAAGACTGTAGATACTGTATCAATAAACCAGTGAAGTGAGTTTCCTCGCCCTCCTCTGGAGTACTGTACTGTAGACTGACCTACCTTTGGGGTTGAAGCGGTTTGGATCTGGTTTGGGTTTGGGTGGGAGGCCATAAGCAGCTATGGGAAATCACACAGTTGGCTTAGGGTTGTGAACAACATTACATTTTTATGAATTTTATTTTCTGTAAAGTGTATTGATAAGTTAGGCTTTTGGTAAAGGACAATTCATTTTTCTCGAACCAAATCTGTATATAACCTATGTTTTATTCCATTTTTGCTTTTTTACCTGTTTTATCTGTGACCCTGCAACTGCAGATTGCCGGTGGGGTAAGTTTTTAAAAACCAAGTGAAATCTCAAAAAAAGTGTGTGTGTTTGTTCTATGGCATACCGTTTACATAAAAAATACAGATTTGGTTCCAAAAAAGTGAACTTGTCCTTCAAATTCACTTCAAATAAATTGTAATTTGATTTGATTTGACATATGGCTGTTTCATGAATACTGTTACAAGACCTTTATAAGAATATTGAAGACCCCCATTCACATTCATTAATATGGATGATAACTATTGAAAGACAATATATCTGATGAAGATACTCACTCTGTCCCACTTTGAGAATCACCTTCATCCCTCGTGTCACACACACTCCTCCTCTAATGCTGTCCAGTCCCTGCCTTGTCCCATCAGAGGTAGCTAAGAGAAGAAGAGGAGGGGAGGAAGACTACGGTTAGAGAGATACCTTACACCAGGGATGGGCAACTTTGATGATGTTGGAGGCTACAACATTGCGAACAAAACATTTTAACAGCCCCCCTTTTGACAGTGGAGTTACAGTTAATTTCCTACAATTCTACACATTTTGCCATGGGGTGTAGAGAAAACATTGCAGTTTCATGCAATTCAACACATTTTTGGAGAGAAATTCAACCATGATTACTAAGTTTAGATAGCTGGCCGTTAGACTAATTTACCAATAAAAAAAATGATGAAGGCTAATTGAGTGACTCTAAGTAACTGACATAACAAGAGAAAAACTGTAGAAATTGCACCTTATGTATTCTACTATTTTAACTCTCAACAGTAAGTTGAGACCCGACTGAGTTAGAAGTAATGCCCCGTCAGACACACTGAACCCAATCCCACAACCATGCCTATGACATGACCCATATCGCCCACACAATTCCCCAGACACAGTCAGAATAATAACCCAGCCACATCCCCTGACCGTTTAAACACCAACCCATTCATATTAATCCAAACCAAGACTAGTGGCCATTTAAATCCACATCAGTCATATTTACACCACATGACCACATGACATTCAGACTGTATCACAACCGGCCGTGATTGGGAGCCCCATAAGGCGGAGCACAATTGGCCCAGGTTCGTCCGAGTTTGGCCGGTCTAGGCCATCATTGTAAATAAGAATTTGTTCATAACTGACTTGCCTAGTTAAATAAAGGTTCAATTTAAAATATATCTATATATTTAAACACCCACCTACAGTATCAACCCCCCCCTTCTATTTACAGCTTGAGGTTATGGATGATATAATACTAGCGGGTAAGGTGTAAGGAAAGGTATTACAGATCCCCACAAAATACTGCAGTTTACTACAGAATACTACAGTACATACTATAGAATTCTGTAGTAAGCGGTTGTATACTGTATAATACTATACTACACACTGTAGTATCCCTCGAACATGTGTATTATTTACTATATCATTTTGTAGTATACTGTAGAATACTATAGTAAATACTACAGTATACTACAGATGGTGGTGGATTTCAGGAGAACCAAGGCCCAACTGACTGCAGTCCCTATACAGGGGATGGATGTGGAAATGGTTGGGTCATACATGTTCCTGGGAGTCCATATGGACAACAGGCTGGAATGGGCTGGTAACACCGGGGCTCTGTACAAAAAGGGTCAGAGCTGACTCTACTTTCTGAGGAGGCTCAGGTCCTTCAACGTGTGCAGTAAACTACTGCATACCTTCTACCAGTTTGTGGTGGCCAGTGCCATCTTTTTTGCAGTGGTGTGCTGGGGCGCCAACATAAAGGCCGGTGATGCTTCTCGGGTAAATAAGCTGATCAGGAAGGCTAGCTCTGTTCTGGGGATTAGCCTTGACACTCTAGAGGAGGTGGCGGAGAGACGGATCCTGGCCAAACTGCTGGCCATCATGGACAACGTCACCCACCCTCTGCATGCCATGGTTATGACGCAGAGGAGCACCTTCAGTCACAGACTGATCCTACCACAGTGTGCCAGAAAGGGCTACAGGAGGTCCTTCCTGCCGGCAGCTATTAGACTATTTAATGCCTCACCGGGGTGCCGTGCCGTTGGCAACATAGACCTGGAACTGTTGGGGTGCTAGGACCTAGTTTAACAATTATGCATCCATCCGTGAGTAACTGTAATCACTCATTCACTCAGGACTTATTTATTTATTCATTCAGGTCTGTGTACAGTTGTTATATCATCAGTCATTCTTTGCCTGAACATATGTAGTCATTCACTCAGGAATGCATATTAGTATCCTGTCAGTTGTATCTTTTTTCATTTCTTTTAGTATATCGAATGTGCAATACGTGAATTTATCTGTAATTAAACCCTGCACAAAGGACTGTATTTTAAGGGAATTGCTATTATTACCCTAAATTATATCATACACACATTTAGCTATTTAAGTATCTCTTCCTGTCATTTACCTGTACAGTTAATTTAACCATGCAAAATATTCACTTACCACTTACCATTTAACCAGACTGTATATTAAGTCAACTATTATTACCCTCACTTATATCATACGCACTTTTAGCTATTTAAGTATTTCTCTGCCATCGACCTGTATAGTTAACCATGCAAATACTCCTTATTTATCTATATCAACTTGCAATATTTTTATATATATTTTTTTCACCTAACACTCTGTAACAATGTATAGTGTAAATATTCAGCCATCCACCCATACTATGCAATGTCTTTTTATAGCTTTATTGCACTCCAGACTTCTTGTATTTATATACTTTTTCATACTGCCGCTCTATGTATCATGTATCGTGTATCTGTCTTTTGTGTATTTTCGTTCTGGCATTTTGCACCTGCCCTGTGTTTTTTCGTGGCTGCTTGACAAAGAAATTTCCCCTCTGGGATCAATAAAGTACCTATCTTTTAGTATGCAAAAACACTGCTGTGAATACTATAGTAGAGTCCGCATTGAGTCTCTCTCTCTCTCTCTCTCTCGCTCTATCTTTCCCTTTCACAATTGGAAGCAAAGGTGCAAAGAGGGAGAGAAGGAGAGGTGTAAGAAACATAAATGAACAGAAGAGCGATAAAGAATGGGAAACTAGAGGACGGTAATCGTGTGAGGTTTTATTGAAACGAGAAATAGAGAGGGTGTATTAGAGAGAGAGAGGTAGAGGGAGGGTGCGTTTCGTGTGAGGTTAATGAAACGAGAAATAGAGAGGGTGTATTAGAGAGAGAGAGGTAGAGGGAGGGTGCGTTTCATGGTGTATGGTATTTGAGATGAGCAGTCTCTCTCGCGTGTCTCAGTTTAAAGGTTCACTAGTTTACTGAACAGATATGACAAAGTGCTAATGACATGATTGTGTATGTGACAGGCACACGCACACAGGAGCACATAGACACACACATATACATGCATGCATGCACAATCGAGACGTAATCGAGATGATGGCCAATTTTGGAGAGAGACTGAGAAGAAGAACGGAGAGAGAAAGAGCAAAGGAGAAAGAGAGAAAAGAAGGAGTGAGTAATTGAGATGATGATCTGTGGCGAAGGAGAGAAAGAGAGCGGGATGTACAGCCATGGACAGAAACAGGCGGAAGTCTGCCCCGAAAAACCCCAACAGAAGACAAAAGGGAAACACTGTTCATGCATTTAACTAGAAGGAGACTGACCCATTAACACATGAGCACACCCATTCTGTAGTCCAGGGGATTTACACACAGACAAGAGACAGGAGGAGGGCAGGAGGGCTGTTTTCGTCTCTGGCACATCCTAAATTGACCCAGGGAGTGACCCACTTAGCCCTAACCCCTACCCCTCCCCTCCCCTCCACTCCACTCCACTCGCTAAACCTCCCCCTCTCTCCTAAGCGAGAGAGCAGCTAAGGGATTGACCCATCTTGACCAAGGATAAAGGAGGCAGCGAAACTCCCAAAAATTGGTTTATCCCACCTCTAACCAGGCTAAATCTAGTGAACCGTTTAACCCATCCCATGTGAAATTAAATACATCTGTGAGTCTTGCATAAAACCCCCTCCCAACATTCTAATTCAGTTCAGCGGAATCAGGCTTTAGTTGAGCCCATGTTAGCTGTCACTCTGCCCTATGGGCCGGGCTCCATCAGCGGTAGCAGCACACAGAGGCACACAGAATAGCTACATTGCCGGGGGACTCTCAGCCCACTCAGTCCAACAGGGTGTTAAAACAGGGACACTGTCCCACTGGAGGTCACTGAACTCAAACACCCAGCATGCGCCTTGCAACGTGCAGGGAATTTTTTTTTTACAGAAAGGACGGCAATAAAGGGAAGTGGACAGGTATGGCGAGACTTGGCTGTAAATCTAGACTGCAGCCTGTCTGGAAGTTGTTAAAGTACAGTAGGCCAATATCAGCCCATTGTTAACAAGCCAGTTGTCTGCTGCTGTAAATGTGTCGGGGTTCGGTCAGCAGGCGTGCGTAGGCTATGCTCTAAATGTGACTCAGCGGAGCTCCATGCAGTACAGTGACGGTCTATCAGTGTTCGGTATAGTAGGGTAGGACTCTGATGTCTGACCCAGATGAGGTTATGTTGTGGCTGAGGGGCACATTAAAAAGTGGCAGGCTTCAACTTCCCCTAAAGCAAAGTCTGCTCAACTCACAGAGATGCAGCTTTACACTTGGATGGCTGTTACAGTAGGTGGAAGGATGCTAAAATGTATACATTTAGGATGGACAATCCGTCAAATACTTCACTGTATGCAAGACTATCTTATATAAACTAGTCTAAAAAACGCTTTGTATTGTGTGCTACAAGAATGCACGTTTACATTCACACACACCAATACCATGTCTTCCACATGAAATTCCACTGCATATCAATTTAATCCTGCTTTCTAGCTGGGCAAGAACATAGTTACTTTTTCACTTATCTCACGCATCTAGTAACTGGGTTGGATTGAATATGATTTATTGTATCGCTACTCAAACACTCAGATTCTTCCCTCTCTGTTCTCCCTTCTATCTCTTTCAATGCATGCTTCAAATAATTTCTTTACAGGCTAACACACCCTATATTTCATGTCTCAAATTGAATTTGAGTTGTAAATTGTGCTTAAACAACTTTCCCCAATCTGTGTGGGCAGCAGTGTCTCTGGAGCCAAATAGCAGCGGCCCTGCCTCAGTGCACTAATCTGTAATTGGTGGAGTCACTCAGGACACCGCCTGATTGGACACCAATTGAAACAGATGACGCTTCACCTCTCTTTGATTGGATGAGGGCAGGGCGGACTGGCCGTCTGGCATATCGGGTAAATGCCGGATGGGCTGGTCCATTATTAACCTAGTGGGCCTGTCTAACTTGGGTTTCTTGTGTAAAATGATCACTATCTGGCTAATAACTTTCCATCTGTGTCTGTGTCTGCATCGTCAGCACAGAAACGTCCCCCTGATTAGCATAATAATTCAGGTACATTGTGTACATCATTACATTGCAGAGTACCTCTCTCCACATAGACTAGTTCTATAGTTATAAGGCAGGATGATGAAGCTCGAACCACAGAGATTTCCAACACAGTAAAAGAACGACAGACCAAAAGACAGCCCTCCATCTTCTTCTCTGCTGTCTGCATCTCTCTTTCCTCTGTCGCTGCCTCCATCTCCTCTCTCTCACCTTCTTCCTCTGTGTCACTGGTTCTATTAAAATATGTCTATTATTTTCTCCCCATACCACTCTTTTTTAAATTTAAATTGTAATTTTAAATGTAACCTTTATTTTACTAGGCAAGTCAGTTAAGAACAATTTCTTATTTACAATGACGGCCTACACCGGCCAAACCCGGACGACGCTGGGCCAATTGTGCGCCACCCTATGGGACTCCCAATCCTGGCCGGTTGTGATACATCCTGGATTCGAACTAGGGTGTCTGCAGTGACGCCTCTAGCACTGAGATGCAGTGCCTTAGACCGCTGCGCCACTCGGGAGCCCTGAGTACAGGGAGTATGGGTTAGAAAATGGTGAAACGATGGCCGAAATAAGATAGAAGTTAGAGAGAACAGCGGAGATGGACAAAGAAGAAGAGAGAGGAAGGGAGAACTAAATCAAGAAACAAGGAATGTGTAACACGAGGAGGGATAAAGAGGGAGCAGAGGGCTGGGAGAGAGAGAGAGAGAGAGAGGGGAGAGAGAGAGAGAGAGAGAGAGAGAGAGAGAGAGAGAGAGAGAGAGAGAGAGAGAGAGAGAGAGAGAGAGAGAGAGAGAGAGAGAGAGAGAGAGAGAGAGAGAGAGAGAGAGAGAGAGAGAGAGAGTGAGCGAGATGAGGCGACGTAGAGGCCCTATCGGAGTCTGAAATCAGAAAGGGTTTTCTGGGTCATGTTCCTGTCAGCTCCAGTGAGGAGATAGGGAGAGATAAGGCGCTGGAGGAGGAGAGCGATAACACACAGGATGAGGAAACACACACAGGCACATTGTCAGACATGAAGACAGTTGAAAGAGAAAACAGCAGGCTCCATCAGCTCGGTAATGGCTCCTTATGCTCTACCTGGATCACTCTGACAGATACACACTACCTGGGACAGATTACCAAACACACCTAAACGCCATATATTATTATCCAACCGTCGAACACACACAAGGACACACACACATCCTCCAAAACCTACGATATAAAGACTAACTCAACCATACACACTGGCACAAGTGCTCACAAAAATTCTCGAATGCCTACTTAAGTGTCCCTTTTCATTCATGTTTCATCCAATTGAGCGTGTATAAAGTTAATCATGTTTGTTCATTATGTGAGGCGAATCGTTGTTCCAGCCCGGCAGAGTTGTATTATTGACAGGGGAGCGGGTGAAATGTTGAACATGTAAAAGGGGATTGGAGATCTGAGATAGTGCTACATCAGTTAAGGCTCTTTCCCCCGCCCCCACACTGCAACCCCATTTCACAAAGAAGGAGAACAAATAAAGAGACATTATAGAGAGCTATCCAGCCAAACTAACCCAGTCTGACAACCGAGTCAGAGCACAGCCAGGGGGAAGAGGAGAGAGAGAGAGAGAGGGAGAGAGAGAGAAGGAGAGAGGGAGAGGGAGAGAGGGCGTGAGTGAAGGAGAGAGCGAGAGACAGAGAGAGAGAGAGAGAGAGAGAGAGAGAGAGAGAGAGTAGACATGTTAGCTGTGCTACTACGGTTTAATGTTACTTATGTCAATGCCTGTGTGGCAGCAGCATGACATGTGTTAGCTGTGTGTGTGACTGTGTGTGTGGCAGCAGCATGACATGCGTGAGCTGTGTGTGTGACTGTGTGTGGCAGCAGCATGACATGTGTTAGCTGTGTGTGTGACTGTGTGTGTGGCAGCAGCATGACATGCGTGAGCAGTGTGTGTGACTGTGTGTGGCAGCAGCATGACATGTGTGAGCTGTGTGTGTGACTGGGTGTGTGGCAGCAGCATGACATGTGTGAGCTGTGTGTGTGTGTTTTCTCTCTGTGTTGTGCGAAGCTATACAGTATCAGCACAGTGTAATGGTGGGTGTCTTTTGTGTGTGTGTTGAGGCGAAAGGATACGGCCCGTTACATTACAGAACCTGGGAAAGGAAGACGGGTCTCCCCCTCTCTCTGTTCATTATCCTAATTAGTTTCTTAATGGCATACATTAAAAGTATGTCACTGGTTGGAGGAGGGTAGCAGGACAGATGGGAGAAAAGAAAGGAATGGATATGCTGTATTTACAGTATATGTACAAAAACAAAGATGTCCTATATAAAAGCTAACATTTTATGGTTGGAGACATGTTATAACATGTTTGCTACCAGACCATATAAACCCTCTGTCAGGCCTTAAAAATCGTCTGTCCTCGGTTGCAACACTCACTACCGAGTTCCAAACTGCCTCTGGAAGCAAAGAACTGTTCGTCAGGAGCTTCATGAAATGGGTTTCCATGGCAGAGCAGCCACGCACAAGCCTAAGACCACCATGAGCAAAGCCAAGCGTCGGCTGGAGTGGTGTAAAGCTTGCCGCCATTGGAATCTGGAGCAGTGGAAACGTGTTGAATCACACTTCACACTCTGGCAGTCCGACAGACAAATCTGGGTTTGGCAGATGCCAGGAGAATTCTACCTGACTCAATGCATAGTGACAACTGTAAAGTTTGGTGGAGGAATAATAATGGTCTGGGGCTGTTTTCATGGTTTGGGTTAGGCCCTTTAGTTACAGTGATGGGAAATCTTAACTCTACAGCATACAATGACATTCTAGACGATTCTGTGCTTCCAACTTTGTGGCAACAGTTTGAGGAAGGCCCTTTCCTGTTCCAGCATGACAATGCCCCCGTGCACAAAGCGAGGTCCATACAGAAATGGTTTGTCGAGATCGGTGTGGAAGAACTTGACTGGCCTGCGCAGATCCCTGACCTCAACCCCATCCAACACTTTTGAGATTAATTGGAAGGCTGATTGCGAACCAGGCCTATTCGCTCAACATCAGTGCCCGACCTCACTAATGCTGTTGTGGCAGAATGGAAGTGCAGCAATGTTCCAATATCGAGGGGAAAGCCTTTCCCAGAAGAAGGGAGGCTGTTAAAGCAGCAAAGGGGGGACCAACTGCATATTAATGCCCATGATTTTGGAATGAGATGTTCAACGAGCACATACTTTGCCCACATACTTTTGGCCATGTAGTGAGTGTAAATATAGGTAGGGATAAAGTTACTAAGCAACGGGAAAGATAATAAACAGTAAAAGCAGCGTATGTGATGAGTCAAAAAGAGTTAGTTCAAAAAGGGTCAATGCAGATATTCCGGGTAGCTATTGGTTAAGTATTTAACAAACTATTTAGAAATCTTATATCTTGGGGGTAGAAGCTGTTCAGGGTCCTGTTGGTTCCAGAATTGGTGCATCGGTACCGCTTGCCGTGCGGTAGCAGAGAGAACAGTCTATGACTTGGGTTGCTGGAGTCTTTGACAATTTTTAGGATCTTCCTCTGACACCACCTGGTATAGAGGTCCAGGATTGCAGGGAGCTCAGCCCAAGTGATATACTGAGCTGTACGCACTACCCTCTGTAGTAGCACCTTGTGGTCAGATGCCAAGCAATTGCCATACCAAACGGTGATGCAGCCAGTCAAGATGCTCTCAATGGTACAGCTCTAAAACTTTTTATCCGAGGGCCCATCCAAAATCTTTTCAGTCTCCTGAGGGGGAAGAGGTTTTGTCGTGCCTTCTTCACGGCTCTGTTAATGTGTATGGGCCATGGTAGTTCCTTAGTGATGGAACTTGAAGCTCTCAACCTGCTCCACAACAGCCCCATCAGTGTGGATGGGGGTGTGCTCGGCCCTCCATTTCCTGTAGTTGACGATCAACTCCTTTGTCTTGCTGACGCTGAGGGAGACATTGTTGTCCTGGAACCACACTGCCAGGTCTCTGACTTCCTCCCTGTAGGCTGTCTCATCATCGTCGGTGATCAGGCCTACAGTACCACCGTCATGTCATCTGCAAATGGCCACACAGCCGTGGATATACAGGGAGTACAGGAGGAGACTAAATATGCACCCCTGAGGGGCCCCCGTGTTGAGGGTTAGCGGGGCAGCCCGTCAGGAAGTCCAGGATCAAGTTGCAGAGGGAGGTGTTTAATCCAGGGTCCTTTAATTTATTGATGAGTTTGGAGGGCACAATGGTGTTGAACGCTGAGCTGTAGTCAATGAATAGCATTCTCACACAAGTGTCCCCTTTTGTCCAGGTGGGAAAGGGCCATTTGGAATGCAATAGAGATTGCGTAATCTGTGGCTCTGTTGGGGCGGTATGCGAATTGGGATGGGATCCAAGGTGTCTGGAATGATGGTGTTGATGTGTACCATGACCAGCTTTTCAAAGCATTTCATGGCTACAGATGTGAGTGCTACAGATAATAATTTAGACAGGTTACCTTGGTGGTCTGCTTGAAACATGTAGGTATTACAGACAGGGTCAGGGAGATGTCAGTGAAGACACTTGCCAGCTGGTCAGCGCATACTCTGACTACGCGTCCTGGTAATCCGTCTGTGGCCTTATAAATGTTAATCTGTTTAAAGTTCTTACATCAGCTACGGAGAGCGTGATCACACAGTCGTCCAGAACAGCAGGTGCTCTCATGCATAGTTCAGTGTTGCTAGCCACAAAGTAGTAAGATTTGATCTTGGTCCTGTATTGACGCTTTGCCTGTTTGAGAGCTGTTGCTCCCTCTTGACATGAGTGGTGATGTAAGTCCATGTCAAGTCCTCGGTGATGTGGACTCTCTCTACTGCACACACCGTCGTGGGTGAACAGGGAGTAGAACAGAGGGCTGAGGACACACCCCTGGGGGGCCCCTGTGTTAAGAGTCAGTGTGGAGGAGATGTTGTTGCCAATCCTCACAGCCAGTGCTCTGACGGTCAGGAAGTCCAGGATCCAGTTGCAGAGGGCGGCTTTGTGACAATTACATATTTTACTTTTATTTTTGTATTCACTCTTTTGAGAGTTTGCACCTGGTCGTCAGGAGCAGCGTGAGCGATTTCCTGGATGGCTCGGAAAAGCGCCTGGATGGAACGTGTTAAGCTCGCCTGGGAGGGAGGCTTCGGTGGGCAGCGTGATAGCCTGTAGTCCTTGCCACATGTGTCACGAGTTGTTGAACATTGATTAAAGTTGACTTTTTGCGGCCCTAATGGATTTGCGGAGCTAATACGTGCTTGCCTTGTACTAGTCGCGAAGTCTGCCAGTCTGACCTGGCACCTGAGCGGTCTCAGTTTGTCTCTAGTACACAATCAGATTATAGTGATGATGATGATGATGACTACAGAGAGCCTCTTCCTGAAGCCATTACATCATCACCATCACGATCCACACTCCACACAGGCAGATTGTTGGGCATTTTTTAAATGTCTATTAAAGATTTAGCTGCTTGGGGACTGAGCACCATACCGTAAATTAAGCCTCTGGCATAACATCAAATCCCATAGAGACGACAATGCCAAAGCCTCAGGGGTGGTAGCAGATTGTGAGTGTGTTTGTGTGTGTGTGTCTGTGTGTGATCATTTGTAAAAGAGTATATGGCAGCCTATGAGTACAGTATATAGCTCTACAAGTGCATGTTATAGTAAATACCCCAGTTACAGAGATCAACTCTATATTATCCTGGTATCCTCTCTCTCTCCTCCCTCCCTCTGTCTGTCTTTCACCATCCCTCTCTATCTCTCTCCCTCCGTCCTCCATCCCTCCATCCCCCTCTGTCCTAGTCTCTAGTTAACAGCTGGTGGAGAGAATTCCCCCAATCCCCTAACCAATGAAATTTCTCTCTGCTCACACAACTGTCTGTAAAAACAGCCTTTCTTCACTCAGCACGTATGTGAGTGTGTATGAGAGAGAGATAAAGAGAGATAGCGTGAGATAGAGCGAGATAGAGAAAGATAGTGGGAGAGAGAAAGAGATTCCCTGCAGAATTCCATGTGAAAAAGTTTCCTATTTGAAACTTCTTCATTGCGAAGAGATCCAGAATGCTCAGCAATATGCTTCTGTTGTGTGTGTGTGTGAGAGTGTGTGTGTGTGTGTGTGTGTGTGTGTGTGTGTGTGTGTGTGTGTGTGTGTGTGTGTGTGTGTGTGTGTGTGTGAGTGTGTGTGAGAGAGAGAGAGTGTGTCTGTTAATGTGAGTTGCTGCCAGAGCCAGAAGGTTAATGAATCACTGTGTTAAATTTCCTGAATCCAATTAGTGTGGGAGTCTTACAGCATGACCTTTATCACTGAAGAAAATACACACACACTACATATGTACAGTACACACACTCTGTTAGGTTAAGCACGTGCAGAACCATACTTTAAAAAAAAAAAAAATTTGTACCTTTATTTAACTAGGCAAGTCAGATGGATGCTTGAATATACACAAGTATGAACAAGCAGATACAAAGGCCATCTCTCATCTCTGTTGCGCTCTCTCTTTACACACACACTCACACAGTGAGGTTCCGATTGTTGACCTAGATCGGGGAGGCCACATGTCACTTTGTGTTATTCACAGTAATCACACAGCCCTCCTCCTCCTCTACAACCCCCCCCCCCCCCACACACACACACACACACACTGGGAACAGTGACTGGACTGTCACTAGTTAGTGGCCCATGTTCTCGCACAGTCTCTTCCCAATCCGCATTTCTCCTTAACCCTCTCTCTCTCTCTCTCTCTCTCTCTCCTTAACCCTCTCTCTCTCTCTCTCTCTCTCTCTCTCTCTCTCTCTCTCTCTCTCTCTCTCTCTGCTTAACCCTCTCTCTCTCTCTCTCCTTAACCCTCTCTCTCTCTCTCTCTCTCTCTCTCTCTCTCTCTCTCTCTCTCTCTCTCTCTCTCTCTCTCCTTAACTCTCTCTCTCTCTCTCTCTCTCTCTCTCTCTCTCTCTCTCTCTCTCTCTCTCCCTCTCTCTCTCTCTCTCTCTCTCTCTCTCTCTCTCTCTCTCTCCTTACCCTCTCTCTCTCTCTCTCTCTCCTTAACCCTCTCTCTCTCTCTGTCTCTCTCCTAACCCTCTCTCTCTCTGTCTCTCTCCTAACCCTCTCTCTCTCTCTCTGTCTCTCTCCTAACCCTCTCTCTCTCTCTCTGTCTCTCTCCTAACCCTCTCTCTCTCTCTCTGTCTCTCTCCTAACCCTCTCTCTCTCTCTCTCTCCTTAACCCTCTCTCTCTCTGTCTGTGTCTTTGAGTTCATCACACCAAACAATCCATGGCAAAGCATATTTTACGACATACAGAGACAAAGACTCATGCAGTCACATTTAAGCACACACATATACACAGTGAGCAAACTGTCTACTCCTTTTCGTTATTTCAGCTTAACACTGATAAATAATCCAACAAGCTCCTCAATTATTAAGCTCTCTAAACAGCACACGCTGATGCACCATGACACCATAAAACACAAACTGTCATAGGCCAACCTACCAACAGCTAACACACTCATAGATGCACACACAGAACAATGCACAGTCAGGCAAAACACACACCCACACACACAGTCACACCTGGAGCATCAGATTGAGAAAAGTCCAAACACACAGACAGACAGCAGCCCTCCTCTGTGACGTGAATCAATCAGTGATCGTGGTGCCGGGTGTTGCGTTGTTCGACTGCCACTTTCATCACTCATGTCGTCTTGGCTGAAGTGAGAAGAGCCATATGACTGCAGAGCGATCAAATCAAGTCGACGGAGCTATTATAACAGCAGCGTACTGAGACAACAGCGCAGGAAAACCGCTCACTGAATACTCTGATCTGACACTAAAACATGTCTGTTAAATCTAATATTCTTACAACATACCTGCATCAACTTTTCTGACTTTATCTAAACGATGCAAAATCCCTACTGATTACACAACGTCAGTATGATACACACACAACTATGAAAACCCAAAGCTAGAAAAGCTCACATACGCACATACACAGACACCTGCAGCTTTGGCCCTGAGTGCCATGTTGGCTGACTAGGCTGGTCTGGTGTGGTGGCTGTGATGGCTGTGGTATGGCTGGCTGCCTGACTCTGAGCTGTGGGCTGGAGTCCCAGTCGACTGGGTCATTCCCCCACTGTGTCCTTGAGCTCTCCATGGCGTATTACGGCCAATTAAACACCCGTGCTCAAACGACCTCAGCATGTTTATGCAAATATGTAAAACAGCAGGCCGGTGAGTGAATTCCCTCTCCTCGCCCAGCTTTCTCTGTCTCTCAGCTCAAACTCATTACTGCCATATTGGAAGAATTAACAAATGCCAAGATAGGTTAATTAAATGTGATTTCCCTGCGGTTAGGTTCACACACACACACACACACACACACACACACACACACACACACACACACACACACACACACACACACACACACACACCCGCACACACACACACACACACATACACCCGCACACACACACACACACACACACACACACACACACACACACACACACACACAAACACACACACACACCCGCACACACACACACACACCCACCCCACGCACGCACACACACACACACACACACACACACACACACACACACACACACACACACACACACACACACACACACACACACACACACACACACACACACACACACACACACACACACACACACCAACACATGAACACACACACACACACCCCACACCAACACATGAACACACACACACACACACACCCCACACCAACACATGAACACACACACACACACACGCACACACACACACACACACACACACACACACACACACACACACACACACACACCCCACACCAACACATGAACACACACACACACACACACACACACCCCCCACACCAACACATGAACACACACACACACACACACACACACCCCACACCAACACATGAACACACACACACACACACACACACACACACACACACACACACCCCACACCAACACATGAACACACACACATACATACTAGCATCTGTACATCGATCATCTGTCATAAAGGTAGAAGAAAAAAGAACGCCAACCATTTCATAACCTTTGTAAAGAAACAATTGAATAAAAATAAATGTCTACATGCAGTGAGGTGAGACATTTTCTAAGCACTTGTTTGGATTTGCAATACATTGTGTATTATCATGCCTTTCCATATTTCCCCAGAGTGGGGAGTGGATGTGATGTGAGTGACACTTTAGTGTCTCGTCACTGTCTGTCAGGGCTGGATCAGAGCAGGCCCATGTAGAGATCCGCTGACATGCTCCTGTCATGCAGGGGAGTACACACACTCCTGAGCCTCAGGCATCACACACACACACACACACACACACATATACATGTGCACACACACACACGCACACAGTCTGCCACCCCTGAGGGGCTGATCTGTTGTCACTCTTGTTGTGAGAGACATATGGAAATTCTTTCCCATAGAGACACAGAAATGCATGACAAACTGGAATGTTATGGAGCAGAAGAATGTCTGTAACGATAGTGTTTGCATGGTGTTCTGTAATGATAGTGTTTGCATGGTGTTCTGTAATGATAGTGTTTCCATGGTGTTCTGTAATGATAGTGTTTGCATGGTGTTCTGTAATGATAGTGTTTCCATGGTGTTCTGTAATGATAGTGTTTCCATGGTGTTCTGTAATGATAGTGTTTGCATGGTGTTCTGTAATGATAGTGTTTCCATGGTGTTCTGTAATGATAGTGTTTCCATGGTGTTCTGTAACGATAGTGTTTCCATGGTGCTCTGTAACGATAGTGTTTCCATGGTGTTCTGTAACGATAGTGTTTACATGGTGTTCTGTAACGATAGTGTTTCCATGGTGTTCTGTAACGATAGTGTTTACATGGTGTTCTGTAACGATAGTGTTTCCATGGTGTTCTGTAATGATAGTGTTTCCATGGTGCTCTGTAACGATAGTGTTTCCATGGTGTTCTGTAATGACAGTGCTTCCATGGTGCACACCACACATTTCTAAAACGTGTCCCTTTTCACACTCACACACACATCCCATCCTCTCTCTCACATACACAAGCACACACGTCCCCTCACCTATGATGTAGTAGTCCTGCAGGGTCTTGAACTCATGTCCCCACAGGTTGGGGGAGAACTCCTGGAACTTGATGGTGAAGCGCATGTCACTGTTGGGCTTGTCACAGGTGAGGAGCAAGTTGGGCGCGCCCATCACCTCACAGCGATCGGCCTGCTCGCGTGTGGACACCAGGTACAGCTTGTAGTACTCATACTCACTGGGAGAGCGTGGGCCTTGGGGGTTGGAGGCTGGGCAGATCAGGTCTAGACGATCCCCTATCTGGGGGTACAACACATACCCCCTGTCATCCTGGAACCTGCAGAGAGAGAGAGAGAGAGGTTTGGAGAGAGACAGAGGTGAGAATGGTATCCATGGCAACCGGTGATTGGCAGTGTGATATTTACCCATCTCTGTGTCTGACAGCTTGTGTTTGGAGAGGAGGCCTCTCATCTATTCATGGCACAGTTTGGAGGCACAGACGAGTGAGCACTGGGTGTGAGGCTACATGTATGGCTGCGAGAGTGGTATGTGTGTTTCTTTCCGTAGATGTGTGTGTGTGTGTGTGTGTGTGTGTGTGTGTGTGTGTGTGTGTGTGTGTGTGTGTGTGTGTGTGTGTGTGTGTGTGTGTGTGTGTGTGTGTGTGTGTGTGTGTGTGTGTGTGTGTGTGTGTGTGTGTGTGTGTGTGTGTGTGTGTGTGTGTGTGTGTGTGTGTGTGTGTGTTGCACGGCCAAATCCAGGGACCACTTCAGTCACAACACACATTACTCTGTCATTTAGAGGATGCCCTTATTGAAATAATTTCCCAGCGAATACAAATCAAACCACAGCCTCATATCAGCACCCGCATCAACAACATTAACAAGATGTTTAACAAGACTGCGATTTGCAGCCGACCAGTAGACGGTCAACTCTGAACTCAAGTCAGTGAAGGGATGAAGACTACAGACTTGGATGAGTCATTTGTCTGGGTAATTCTGCATGCTTTCACAATGTCTGGGTAATTCTGCGTGCTTTCACAATGTTTGCCAGTAAGCTGGAGTAAAATGTTTAAAAACAATGTTTTATGGACAACTAAACTCTCTAATTGTCTCCCTAATAATCCTAAAGTCAATAATGCTGCCATGGTTTCCGCTTTTGTTGTGGGATTTCGCAGTAGTCTTTGTAGTCTGTTGGGCATTCCACCGTAAATTCCCCATAATTCCTGCTAAATCCAACAACGCCAGTTCACAGTCTAGACTCTAGAGGACACATTTAATTCCCTGTGAATTCACGGTCATGGTGAAACCTTACTGAACTCCCCACCTTGAGTCTCACATACCTCCAGTAACAAACTCAACGTAAAATCTGAGTATATTACATCACCAGACGACTATTACCTCTGTCTAAAAGAACCCTTGAGCAGATGAAGGCACAGAGAGACTCAAATACCTGACTCTCCATTAAGCGCTTAGTTCCCTGAGAGCCTGGTGACATTTCAGCCCAGAAAGGGACAAGCAGACAAATAAAACATGGTCCTCCAGCCTCCTCTTCTCTCTTATTCTCTCAGATCAAGGTGTTTTGGGAGAGAGGGAAACAAAGGTTTGGGTCATTTGACAGAGCAAAATAATAAATAATTGGCTTTTAAGTTCACTTTGAAGTTTTCCTGTGACGTAGGTTAAGGTAGGAGACACTATGAAGAATACAGTATACCATGTAGTGGATTTAACCTGGCCCATAATGAACAACTAAAACTAGGTCCTGGTCCTGCATGATCACTGTTAGAGAGGCCTGAGCTTCACAGTGATCTGATCTGCACAGATAGAACAGAGAATGAGAGACACTGACCTTTTTCATTTGTCAGGACACATCTCACAGAGACATTATACGCTCAGCACACAAATCACATCCATGCTATCACATGGGATCCTACACTAGTTGTTCTAAACACACACTTAGCAATGTAAGTAGATTATTATAGTGCAGGCCTTTGAATCTTGAATTTCCTCCCTATGTTGAGTAATCAAATAATGTCTTTCATTAGCTAAGTTTCCATCCAATTCTCGACAGACTTTCATGCGAATATTCTAAAATCTGCATAATGAAGATATGCAAATTTTCCCACCAGTGGTGTTTACACCAAACAGACTTGTTGCAGACAAAGATCACTGTGCGTGATGACGTAGTGCACACAAAATGTACGTTTTCATATACCTAATAAAAATCTAAAGTTGAATGTGTTTCCATCACATTTTCAACTACCGACAGTTTTGTCACAAAAACTGTTGCATAATAGCAAATGTGCCTACTCAGGTCTTGGCATGTGCACTCTAGCCAACAGCTTGGAGATACAGTGCGGGTAGGCTGTGCGGATAGGCTAGCCTACATCAAATCAAATGTATTTATAAAACCTTTTTTACATCAGCAGATGTCACAAAGTGCTATACAGAAACTCAGCCTAAAACCCCAAACAGCAAGCAATGCAGATGTAGAAGCATGGTGGCTAGGAAAAAATCCCTAGAAAGGCAGGAACCTAGGATGAAACCTAGAGAGGAACCAGGCTCTGAGGAGTGGCCAGTCCCCTTCTGGCTGTACCGGGTGGAGATTATAAGAGTACATGGCAATTAAGGTCAGATCGTTCTTCAAGATGTTCAAACATTCATAGATGACCAGCAGGGTCAAATAATAATCACAGTGGTTGTAGAGGGTGCAACAGGTCAGCACCTCAAGGGGTAAATGTCAGTTGGTCGAGACAGCAGGTGCGGTAGAGAGGGAGAGAGAGAGAGAGAGAGAGAGAGAGAGATGGAGAGAGGGTTAGCAGGCAGAACAGTTCAGAAACTGGATCAGCAGCACGACCAAGTGGACTGGGCACGGGGAAAGCCAGGAGTAATCAGGCCAGGTAGTCCTGATGCATGGTCCTAGGGCTCAGGTCCTCCGCGAGGGAGAAGAGAAAGAGAGAGAGGGAGAGAGAGAGAGAGGGAGAGAGAGAGAGAGAGAGAGATAGGAGAATAAGAGGGGTCATACTTAAGTTCACACAGGACACCAGATAAGACAAGAGAATTACACCAGGTAGGACAGAGTGACCCTAGGCCCCCGGAAAATAGACTATTGCAGCATAGGGCCAACCAGGCAGGATATAACCCCACCCACTTTGCCAAAGTACAGCCCCCACACCACTAGAGGTATATCAACAGACCACCAACATACTACCCTGAGACAAGGCTGAGTATAGCCCACTGCGATCTCCTCCCCCGCACAAGCCAGAGGGAGTGCCAACCGGACAGGACAATCACGTCAGTGACTCAACCCACTCAAGTCAAGTATAGCGAAAAAAGCCTGGCACGACGTGACGCACCCCTCCTAGGAATGGCATGGAAGAGCACTAGTAAGCCAGTTACTCAGCTCCCGTAATAGTGTCAGAGGCAGAGAATCCCAGTGGAGAGAGGGGAGCTGGCCAGGCAGAGACAGTAAAGACTTAAAGGTCGAGACTGAGTCTGTGTCTCTCGCATGGATAGTGCAACCATTCCATAAAAATGTTGCTCTATAGGAGACAGCCCTGTCTCCAGCTGTTTGCGTAGAAATTCTAGGGACAAGAAGGAGGCCTGCGTATGTGTAAGTATGTATGGCAGGACCATATCAGAGACATAGGTAGGAGCAAGTTCATATAAGGCTTTGTAGGTTAGCAGTAAAATCTTGAAATCAGCCCTAGCCTTAACAGGAAGCCAGTCAAGATTCTAGCAGCCGTATTTAGCACTAAGTGAAGTTTATTTAGTGCTTTATCCGGGTAGCCGGAGAGTATTGCATAGCTTATAGCTTTTCTGCATAATTTCTTGACAAAAGGTGACAAGATTTTTGCAATGTTACGAAGATGGAAAAATGCTGCCCTTGAAATATTCTGGATATTTTTGTCAAAAGAGAGATCAGGGTCCAGAGTAATGCAGAGGTCCTTCACTGTTTTACTTGAGACGACTGTACAACCATCAAGACTAATTGTCAGATCAAACAGCAGATCTCTTTGCTTCTTGAGATCTAGAACTAGCATCTCTGTTTTGTCCGAGTTTAAAATTAAAACATTTGCCGCTATCCCCTTCCTTATGTCTGAAACACAGTCTTCCACGGTAGGCAATTTTGGGACTTCACCATGTTTCATCGAAATGTACAGCTGTGTGTCGTCCGCATAGCAGTGAAAGTTTACATTGTGTTTCCGAATGACATCGCCAAGAGGTAGAATATATAGTGAAAACAATATAGTGAAAACAGTAGTGGTCCTAAAGCGGAACCTTGAGGAACACCGAAACGTACCATTGATCTGTCAAAGGATGAGATTATGATGAGATTATGGATAACAATGGGAATATTTGTATTTGTCAAACGGCAGTCAAGCATCGATCATCATGTCACCAGAATAAGACCATCAATATTTATTGGACAGGAGCATCACGATCACCGAGCAATTAAACTGCATGGTTTCCCGAGTCCAAGTGGGAGGACCACACACCATATCATCGCATGACTCCACGTTTACTTCGATAGGATAGTTATTATGTCAATATTTGCACATAATGGTGATTCCACCGCTATTTCTCGCATAATTAATTTTACCGCCACTAAAAGAGCCGACTATGTCCAACGATTAAATGATCTGTCGACATTCAGAAAATTGTACCGAAACATCCTGTTTCCATCACAGCTGTCGTGATTTTGTTTATACGGTACAACTTTACTCACATAAAATCTTTGGACGGAGACGTGGTTACCAGCTAGGTTTCCATCCAATTGGCGACAGATTTTCATGCAAATATTCTAAAGTTCGCATTTTCCCACCAGAGATGTATTTCCATCAAATTTACTTGTTGCGAATGCTTTCCCGAGTTGTAGCGGGAGGACCACAGAACATGTCATCCTAGCCTTCAGTGTGCTCTAACTTAGGCTTTGAACCCACTTAAGAAGGTCAAATGCGTGTAGCTGGAATGACGTCAGGCCTGTAGTGGCAGGATGTGACCTAAGGCTAAAGTTATGACGGGAGGTTGACAGTGTGGGACCTGTTGTAATCACTGATGTCACATGTGTATAGAAATGTCACAGACACTCTTGATTGGCTGGAAACCTAGCGTGATATGTTTACTTCGATATGATGGTTATTATATCAATATTTGCACAATTTCTTGCATAATTAATTTTATCGACACATAAAGATCCAACCTTGTCTAGAGTATTTTGTTTTGTTGACATTTGAAACGTTTACCGACAAATTTCCACCAGGCCTTATCCGACATGAACTTTACTCGCATAAAAAGGTTGGGTGAACTGCGTATCTTTTTTTGGTTTGCTACAGAGATATTTAAGTCTCCTTATTGAGACATTTCAATATGAATTTCTATCTGTCCCCTTCTAATTTCAAGATTCCCATCATACACTGCTGTGTTCAAGTAGCCAACCAAGAGTGTCTGTGACATTTCTACACACCTGTGACAGTGATTACAACAGGTCCCACACTGTCAACCTCCCGTCATAACTTTAGCCTGATAACACATCCTGTCACTACAGGCCTGACGCCATTCACAGCTACACGCCATTGACCTTGTTAAGTGGGTTCAAAGCCTAAGTTAGAGTACACTGTTGAAGGCTAGAATTGGAGCCTGCAAATGGACCTCGGTGACTGTTGTTGAAGGTCCTCCAGGTATTAGTGGGATTAGATGGAAAGCATGGTTGAACATAGCTACAGAGCACTGACCGTGGCCATATTCAACAATATTCAGCTCTATCTATCTGGGGGAACTTACATTCATCTGATCTTACATTGACGCTGAAGCAAACTACATGAATATAGAATTTTCTCTTTCAACGTCTCTTTTTAAAACAAAATAGCTGATGATGAAACAGATTCTGATGCCACATTAATGGTTGAGTTTTAAAATCGTGCCATAAATGATGCATCAGGATTGCATACATAATCTGAACTATTAATATCAAATGAAAACTGGTCAGTATGAATCAGTCAGTCGTTGTTATTACAACACACAGGTCAAAGGAAGGGCAACCATAGCTTACCTAACTGTTTGAATATATGCCTGTAGATGTATATCTGCTAGATTGTGTTTATCATGTGTTTACAGTCTCTACTTGTGATCAAAGTGATGCTACAGAGGATTCAGTGTGTTGCTCCCACGGCCTTATTACCCCTGTGGGCAGATTGGAATGGTGTCTGGCTGCCTTCATGACCCAGTGTTTATAGGGATGTGGGTGTTTACTTAATTGCCTGCCTGTACCCTTCTCCACTTATTTCACACCCACTGCACTAGCTGTAACCCCACCTCATGCTCATGTGAATACACTTCCAGCTCCATGTTTGCCCACACCATTCTGCCTCACTGCTCTGTTGGAGATGTTTAAGGCACGTCCCCCTGTAATCCCCCTTGCAGCTCCATGCTACTGCCCCTGTCTTGGTCTGGAGGTCCTGTATAGAGAAGGACCGTACCAGGAGGCACCAGTGCCTGCAGCCCACTCAGCCAGGCTCAGCCCAGCCGCCCACCCAGAACACGTTGGTAGGTGGCCTGGTTCATTAGACCAGGGTTTTCACTGGCATGAGGTGGAACATGTTTTGAGCGTTTGAGCGTTTACAGGCCAGCCAGTAAACAAAACTAAAAATGCACTAGCTAGAATAGTGAAAGTGGGCAGTAAGATCACAGGAGTCCAGCAAAGTAGTCTGTCTGATCTGTACAACAGACAAGTGGTGAGTTCCAGGTCATACTCTCTGGCTCCTGGTTTAGATTCCCCACTGTTAAGACTAACAGGTACAACAGTGGAGGCTCCTCAGAGGAGGAAGGGGAGGAACATCCTCCTAAGTGAATTTCATACAAATAAAAATAGTGAAACATTTAAAAAGTTAAATAGGGAGTTTGGTTCTCACCCCCTTCCATAGACTTACACAGTAATTATGACAACGTCCGGGGGACGTCCTCCAACCTATCAGGGCTCTTGCAGCATGAACTGAAAGGTTGTCCACCCAATCAAAGGATCAGATTATGAATATAGTACTGAAAGCATAAGCTACAGCTAGCTAGCACTGCAGTGCATAAAATGTGTTGAATAGTTGACTCAAAGAAAGAGAAAGACAATAGTTGAACAGTTTTGAACAAATTAATTTCTTCAAAAATGAAGGAGAAGCAAGAGAGAGACAGAGAGAGAGGGAGAGAGTGAGCTAGCTATATTTAATATTTTTTTCACTTTCACACCTAGCGAATGCAGCTAGCTAGTTTAGCCTACTCAAACACCTGGCTCAAACAGAGATGGATGCTATGTTAGCTAGCTGGCTATGGCTATCCAACACCGGAACTCCAAGTCAAAGTAAGCTTTTGGTTTTATTAATTGATTGCCACCGGGGCCCGCCGGTGTAACTGCTAAAATGCTTGTACTGCACACTGTACTGCATGATTGTAGCGGGTTTACTAACGCATTAGTTCTAGTATCTATGTTGACTTGAAGTTAGCTAATATAGTGACAACGATGTAGGGTGTGTGTAGCGGTTAGCAGTTATGATATGAAGGTTTGGCATACCTGAATTTGTCCAAAAGAAACTCTTGTTTGCAACTGTTGGACTAATAATAACACCCTAGATCAACTAGATTTAGGCAAGATTGTGCAAGGCGGTATTGAACGTGTCAATGTCTGTCACCTTGATTACTCAAATTTCTCTCGACCTGTGCACTTACGTTGTAAACTTTCATTAAAAGGCTAGGTTTAGCAACCTCATGATGGGTATAGGGAAAATTTGAATATCATGAAGTAGCCTAAACCTATCGATGTTACATTGAGCTGTGTGAATGGAATATGAATGACAGTCAACCAATATGCTGTAATAGAAATAAGGCTGTTACTGAGGTACAAGCACTCCTTCACCCCTATGGCCATTTCCCTTTTCAATACAGGGAAGGGGAGGTAGGCTAGGGATGATGAGGTTGAGGAAGACGATGGTAATATGTTGTTGACGGGATGATCTAAGAATGCACAGAGTACTTTACTTATTAGACAGTTTTGGCTTGCTACATTTTTGTGTCGATCATTTATGCTCCTTTGCTGCAAAAACCAATTGCTCTCTGGGACAAATAAAGTTGAAACTTTAAAACCATTTTATACACAGCTCTCAGGGTTTCACACCATAGTTAATTACATGCCAAAAAATCAAATCAAATTTTATTTGTCACATGCGCCGAATTCAACAGGTGTAGATGCTTACTTACAAGTCCTTAACCAAAAATTCAGTTTTAATAGAGTTAAGAAAATATTTATTAAAATAAACTAAAGTAAAAGAAAATATATATTTTTAAAGTAACACAATAAAATAACAATAATGAGGCTATATACAGGGGTACCAGTACCGAGTCAATGTGCGGGGGTACAGGTTAGTCGAGGTAGAGGTAATTTGTACATGTAGGTAGGGGTAAAGTGACTATGCATAGATAATAAATAGCTAGTAACAGCACTGTAAAAACTACTGTAAAAACACTGTAATTGAGTGAAATTGGAGCTGGAAAGGCTGTTGGTTAACACATAATATTCAGGTCTAGAACGGTGTGTAAATGTGAATGTTGTGGCGTAAGTCCCCTAAAACAGCCGTTAAATGCTACTAGCGTGCCCTTCTAAGAACCTTCCCCCAGACCTGCTAAGTGAGTGCTGCTTTATCTGAAGTGTTTTGTGAGTGTTGTTTTGAACCTTTATCTGTGTTATTTAATGAGTTAAGGACTGAGATATAGTAGCAACATTCCTACCTCATGACTCAGTCCCCATCAGACGATGCCCTTAACACAGACCAACATAGACTTTGACATAGACCAATCGTGAGCAGGAGCTTAGACGCAGCCACGGCACTCCACTCTAAGGTTGGTTCTTTAGAAGAGCAACTGAGGTTGAGGCCACCGAGGTTCAGAAAGTTTATGTTTTCTAAACGTTGTGGAGTGGAGCTGTGTTTGTCTGACTCTCAGTTGTATCAGGGTTGATTAGAGATGAGCAGACTACAAATATCCCTTCTCTTTGCTTGGAGGAGGAGTGCAGAAGAAAGTCGGAGAGCGCCGAGGAGAGAGAGAACAACTCCCTTCACCTTCTTCATTCCTGTCTCCCTCACACACACTAGCACGCCAGGGAACATTAAGGTTTTAATTATTTGTCATATTTTTTTTATTTTAAAAGTTTCATAAGAGAGAAGTGTGTGTATTTGAAGCAGAAAGATGGAGATTTTGAATATGCAACGTCAAAGAAAGAGAGAGAGCAAAAAAAAGAGATGGAGATAGAGAGTTGGTTTCAATTAGGTGGATGTTGAAAGGGAAATCTGGCTCTGCTTTGTTAAAACAACTAGGCTACATGTCCTTTGCCAGATTAGTTTGTTTATGTTTATTATTATTGCTGACATGGCTCTTGGACCTTATTCTCCATTCGATGGCCCCCCAATTACCCATAGCGCTCTGCGAGGCATACAGAAAGTATTATTCATGCCACTTAACCTTTATGAAAGAGAGAGGGAGGAGCAGACAGAGACGGAGAGAGAAGGGATAGAGAAAAACATGGAGATACGAGGGAGAGAGGCACATGGAGAGATGGGAGGGAAAATGAGGGAAAAGGGTTGAAAGAGGATTCAGATCAAACAAGCTAAAAAAAAACAAGGTAAAAGCCAAGCATGTGTTTTTACTATAGTGATGCACTGTTCTGAGAATTCATTTAATATTGGAGGGAATGTCGTCATACTCCCCCCCCCCACCCCAACTCACAGTGAAACCATCATCAGTGCAATCTTAAAATTGCAATTACTCCATTCTCCACAGCACACTCTCATGCTCTGCCAAGGCTTTGAAGGCCTGCCAGGGAAGCACCTTTGAAACTGAACATTAAAAATGGTGAAAGGGGATTTCAAATAATACTGGCAGATAGCTACGAGGGTGTGTAAAATGAAGAAGGCAAATGTTAGTGTGTGGGTGTAAGCCATTTTGAATTCTGTCCATATCCTTAGGCAAGACTTAATGAAACCATTGGATTACTGAAGAGATTTCATCAGATTAGTCTTCTGCCAAGAATCCCAATCAACACTCCAAATGCAGCTTCCACCACTAGTCCCTTTTCTGACATACAGTAGCCCTGGACTGTTAGCATTCTCACTGGTCATGTGCTAATAATAAATCAGTTCCAGATAGCTCTGTTGCTGTCCCTGGTCTCAGGTAACAACAGTGGTAACATTCCGCATAACTTTGCTCACATTTCAACTGAACGTGATGAAGGACGAGAAAGTGGTTGATGGGGGAAAAAAAGAGGGTACACGGAGAGATCGGACTGCCGAGTAAGTGATGAAAGGGTGAATCAGCTAATGAAGAGATGACAGAGGGAGGGAGAGAGAGCGCGAGAGAGAGTAATCCCCTCACAGACTGCTTTGTTGTCTGACTGACAGTCGAGCACTCCACAAGAGGGCTGGGTGTGTGTTGTGTTGTGTAGGAGGATAATCCTCCCTTACTCGCACACCCCTAATCCGAGGTCAAGTGGTACAGCCCATTTGGTGCTTTTTCCAAAGTCACTTTCACAAGTCTATGGAAAACTTTTGTTTTGTCTAACAAACAGCATTTCACTGCAAGTTTGCATACATTTCAAACAAGTTAGCCCATTTACAGACAGCTTGCCCATTCCCACACATACTGTACACATACCCATTGCACCTTCCATTGCCCCTCTTCATTTGACACTGTTTAATCTCTCCAATCTATTTATCTGTTCAATATTTAGACTGGAAAACACACAGGCCTAACACAGAAATGGCCAGACACTCATAGTAAACCAAACACACACACAAACACACACACGCACAGTGCTGTCCTAGAAGGAGCTGTCACCAGACCCGGCACCAGGATAAAGTGACTAAGGGGACAGTTGAAATCGGGTGGCAGGTAGTCTAGCGGTTAGAGCGTTGGGCCAGTATCCGAAAGGTTGCTGGTTCGAGATCCCGAGGTGAAAAACTTGTGTCCTTGAGCAAGGCACTTAACCCTGATTTGCTCCAGGGGTGCCGTACTACTATGGTTGACCCTGTAGGTAGGCCGTCATTGTAAACAAGAATTTGTTCTTAACTGACTTGCCTAGTTAAATAAATAAAATAGAAAAATCGGTGAGGGGGCACAATTTTGGGGGGTTCTTGCATTGGAATTATATTGAATTCTGCTTATATCACGCTATCCCACAACGAACATAAAGTTCAAATGCCGAGACTACGAGATGTACAATGGACAGCGCCCTACACACTAAAGCAAGGCCCTTTTGGCAATGAATATAGGCTACAAGATAGATAGGGTAATTCACCTATTACAAACTCCCTATGTGAATGCAGCAGAATACAAATTATTTTTCTTTCCACAGTGCAGTGCATTTCAAAAGCTCTTTGCTTGATGCGTGCCTAGCGAGTCCTTTGGTTCTATCAATAGCATGCTTCCAGTTACCTGCCTTAGGTGAAGGCATTGTCTGCGTTAGCATTGGACCCAACACAGAACTTTCGACATGGTAACCATTTAGTATTCCACACACTCTCTTCCTATGAACCAGTTGCTATTTAATTAACGTTTCTGGACAGAAAACCTGTGGCTAGGGTACGATTCTAGTCTAACCTGGGCTGGCTCCTCTGTTCCAAGATCGTCAGGTACAGTCAGGGTGGAGGGGGCTGTTGAGCCATTATCCTGGCGGCACTTGTGGAAGGGGGGAGGTGGCTCTTCACGCGGCGCTAGCTGGCGTATCGGCAGTATCGTCTGTGCTAGGCTTGGCGGCGGTCTCTGTGGTTTAATTTCTGATATCCATCATGGCAGTGACAGATTAGCTGGTTAGAGCAAAATAGGCTAATAACACTAGCGCCTTTTACAGCTAGCTAAGAAGCTAAATAAACTCTGTAGTGGTGGGGCAGTGAGGCAAAGTTGAGTGAATCAGCTCTAACTGCAGGCTAAACTTGACTTGAACCCATCCTTATAAATCAAAATCCAATATTACAGGCGGAGGCATATTTCGTTATTCACGTAGCCTACGACATTATCCACAGATCAGCAGCGTTTTCCCCTGCTTTTTATGGAAAAGTCATACATAACCTCCCATTGGCTTTCAATAGCCCCCCAACACACAAACATACACACTCCGCCGTGCGCTCTGTCTATAGTGCTGAGACAGCACAGTGGAGATACAGATTTTGCGCCAACCTGTCACTCAATCATTTGAACTTTTTTGCTATTTTTGTATAGAGACATAAAACTAAATCTGAGGTGGCACAAGTTTCAACTGAAGGGGCTAAGACCCCTTTTGCCCCCTTGTGGAGCCGGGCTCAGGTGTCACAGCACAGGAGGACAGGACAGGGTGGATTGTTGGATGGAGTCAAATCCGATCCAAAAGTTGAAACTGGCGCGAGATGGTGCGCACAAATGTGGTCGAGGGAGCAGAGGATGGGTTCAGCGAGTGCACCCACTTGGCCAGTTGAGAGCGCAAAATAAACTTGAGAGCTTGCAAGTGTGACTTTGAGCGAGCATAACATTATTACAGATCCATAGACGTAGGAAGACGTTTTGAGTTGGGGGTGCTGGGGGGGGGAGGTGATCCCCTTTATAATGAAGCATTACATGCATCTATAATTGCGTTTGCATAGTGGCATACAATTGAGCAGGTACATTTTTAGGATTTCCACACATGGGCCCAAAGAATTTGCGTGGTGTGGATATTTAAATGGTAGAAGACATTAGCAGAATCTTTTTTTATACCACACAAAATTGCAAAATGCAGGCTACTGTGCAGCTTGCTATTCAGGTAGGATTCAATTCCAAATCAAATCAAATACAATTTAATTTGTCACATGTGCCGAATACAACAGGTGTAGACCTTCCTGTGAAATGCTTGCTTACGGTAAGCTTGTATTCAGCGCATGTGACAAATAGAATTTTTTGTATTTATAATAATTTGTTTTATCATTTTATTATTGTATATTATTATTATTGTATATCGTTGTTATTATTGTGGTCTATTCATTAATATAAACCAGTTCTTTAAATATGGAAAACTTGTTATTTTTCATTTTGTTGAGACATTTTCATTGGCTAAATTAAGTTCAATCTGTCTTTTTAATTGTGTGCTCAATATTTAGTTTAAGGTTATATAGAGTCTTCAGAAAGTATTCACACCCCTTGATTTTTTTCCACATTTTGTGTTACAGCCTAAATTAAACATTTATTAAATTTAGATTTTGTCTCACTGGCCTACACACAATACTCCATAATGTCAAAGTGGAATTTTTGTTTTTAGAATTTTTTTTGTATTCATTAAAAATGAAAAACTGAAATGTCTTTAGTCATTAAGATAGATAGATAGGTACTTTATTGCTCCCCCGGGGGGGAAATTTCATTGTCAAGCAGCTACAACAAAAACACAGGGCAGGTGCAAAATGCCACAACGAAAGTACACAAAAGACAGATACACGGTACATGATACATAGAGCGGCAGTATGAAAAAGTATAGAAATACAAGATATCTGGAGTGCAAAAAAAAGCTATAAAAGGACATTGCATAGTATGAGTGGTTGGCTGAATATGTACACTATACATTGGTGGATGTTGGATGGTTAACTATACTATACAGGTCGATCGATGGCAGAGAAATACTTCAGTAGCTAAAAATGCGTATGATATGAGCGAGGGTAATAATAGTTTACTTAATAGACAGACTGGGTAAATTAACAGGTAAGTGAAAATTTTGCATGGTTAAATTAGCTGTACAGTTAGGTATACAGTTATATTTACAGATAAGTGAATACTTGCATGTTTACACAAACTGTACAGGTAAATGACAGGAAGAGATACTTTAATGGCTAAAAGTGTGTATGATATCATTTGGGGTAATAATAGTAATTCCCTTAAAATACAGTCCTTAGTGCGCAGGGTTTAATTACAGACAACTGCACTTATTGCACATTCGATATACTAAAAGCAATGAGAAAAGGTGCAACTGGCAGGATACTAATATGCATTCCTGAGTGAATGCCTACGTCCAATAATTACTTACAATATTGCATGTGATATAATATAACAACTGTACATGAGTATGTATATACAGACCTGTATGAATAAATAGGTCCTGAGTGGATGAGTGCTGACGGACCAGAGTTACTCACGGATGGATGCATAATTGTTAAACTAGGTCCTAGCACCCCAACAGTTCCGGATCTATGTTGCCGACGGCACGGCACCCCGGTGAGGCATTATATAGTCTCATAGCCGCCGGCAGGAAGGACCTCCTGTAGCGCTCTCTGGCACACCGTGGTGGGATCAGTCTGTGACTGAAAGTGCTCCTCTGCGTCATAACCATAGCGTGCAGAGGGTGGGTGACGTTAAGTATTCAACCCCTTTGTTATGGCAAGCCTAAATAAGTTCAGGAGTAAAAATGTGCATAACAAGTCACATAATACGTTTCATGGGACTCACTCTGTGTGCAATAATAGTGTTTAACATGATTTTTCAATGACTACCTCATCTCTGTATCCCACACACATAATTATCTGTAAGTTCCCTCAGTCGAGCAGTGAATTTCAAACACAGATTCAATCACAAAGACCAGGGTTGTTTTCCAATGCCTCGCAAAAAGGGGTACCTATTGGTAGATGGGTAGAAATAAAAAAGCAGGCATTTAATATCACTTTGAGCATGGTGAAGTTATTACACTTTTGATGGTGTATCAATACACCCAGCCACTACAAAGATACAGATCTCCTTCCTAACTCAGTTGCCAGAGAGGAAAGAAACCGCTCAGGGATTTCACCATGAGGCCAATGTTGATTTTAAAACCGTTACAGAGTTTAATGGCTGTGATAGGAGAAAACTGAGGATAGACATTGTCGTTACTCCACAATACAAACCGAAATGACAGAGTGAAAAGAAGGAAGCCTGTACAGAATACAAATATTCCAAAACATGCATCCTGTTTACAATAAGGTACTAAAGTAATACTACCAAAAATGTGGGAAATAAATGAACTTTTTGTCCAGAAATACAAAGCGTTATGTTTGAGTACCACTCTTCATATTTTCAAGCATGGTGCTGGCTGTATCATGTTATGGGTATGCTTGTCATCAGCAAGGACTTGGGAGTTTTTTTGGGGAAAAAAAACCAAACAGAATATAGCTAAATCCTAGAGGAAACCCTGGTTCAGTCTGCTTTCCAACAGACACTGGGAGACAAATTCACCTTTCAGCAGGACAATAACCTAAAACACAAGGCTAAATATACACTGGAGTTCCTTACCAAGATGACGTTGAATGTTTCCGAGTGGCCGAGTTACAGTTTTGACTTAAATCAGCTTGAAAATATATGGCAAGACTTGAAAATGGCTGTCTAGCAATGATCAACAACCAACTTGACAGAGCATGATGCATTTTAAAAAGAATAATGTGCAAATATTGTACAATCCTGGTGTGTAAAGCTCTTAGAGACTTACCCAGAAACACTCACAGCTGTAAAGGTGAATCTAACATGTATTGACAGATATTTCTGTATTTAATTTTCAATAAATGTAAATATTATAATTTTTTTAAACATGTTTTCACTTTGTCATTATATATATACAGTTGAAGTCGGAAGTTTACATACACCTTTTACATACACCTTACATACACCAGTTTTTCACAATTCCTGACATTTAATCCTAGTAAAAATTCCCTGTCTTAGGTCAGTTAGGATCACCACTTTATTAGTTTAGAATTGTAGAGAGAATGATTTATTTCAGCTTTTATTTCTTCCATCACATTCCCAGTGGGTCAGAAGTTTACATACACATTAGTATTTGGTAGCATTGCCTTTAAATTGTTGAACTTGGGTCAAACGTTTCGGGTAGCCTTCCACAAGCTTCCCACAATAAGTTGGGTGAATTTTGGCCCATTCCTCCTGACAGAACTGGTGTAACTGAGTCAGGTTTGTAGGCCTCCTTGCTCGCACACGCTTTTTCAGTTCTGCCCACACATTTTCTATAGGATTGAGGTCAGGGCTTTGTGATAGCCACTCCAATACCTTGACTATGTTGTCCTTAAGCCATTTTGCCACAACTATGGAAGCATGCTTGGGGTCATTGTCCATTTGAAAGACCCATTTGCGACCAAGCTTTAACTTCCTGACTGATGTCTTGAGATGTTTCTTCAATATATCCACATAATTTTCCTTCTTCATGATGTCATCTATTTTGTGAAGTGCACCAGTCGCTCCTGCAGCAAAGCACCCCCACAACATGATGCTGCCATCCCCGTGCTATGGTGTTCTTCGGCTTGCAAGCCTCCCCCCTTTTTCCTCCAAACATAACGATGGTCATTATGGCCAAACAGTTCTATTTTTGTTTCATCAGACCAGAGGACATTTCTCCAAAAAGTACGATCTTTGTCCCCATGTGCAGTTGCAAACCATAGTCTGGCTTTTTTATGGTGGTTTTGGAGCAGGGGCTTCTTCCTTGCTGAGCGGCCTTTCAAGTTATGTCGATATAGGACTCGTTCTACTGTGGATATAGATACTTTTGTACCGGTTTCCTCCAGCATCTTCACGAGGTCCTTTGCTGTTGTTCTGGGACTGATTTGCACTTTTCGCACCAAAGTACGTTCATCTCTAGGAGACAGAATGCGTCTCCTTCCTGAGCGGTATGACAGCTTCATGGTCCCATGGTGTTTAAACTTGTGTACTATTGTTTGTACAGATGAACGTGGCACCTTCAGGTGTTTGGAAATTGCTCCCAAGGATGAACCAAACTTGTGGAGGTCTACAAAAAAAATTATGAGGTCTTGGCTGATTTCTTTAGATTTTCCCATGATGTCAAGCAAAGAGGCACAGAGTTTGAAGGTTTGAAGGTAGGCCTTGAAATACATCCACAGGTACACCTCCAATTGCCTATCAGAAGCTTCTAAAGCCATGACAACATTTTCTGAAAATGTCCAAGCTGTTTAAAAGTACAGTCAACTTAGTATATGTAAACTTCTGACCCACTGGAATTGTGATATAGTGAATTGTAAGTGAAATAATCTGTCTGTAAACAATTGTTGGAAGAATTACTGACTTGCCAAAACTGTAGTTTGTTAACATGAAATCTGTGGAGTGGTTGAAAAATGAGATTTAATGACTTCGACCTAAGTGTATGTAAACTTCCGACTTCAACTGTAGTATAGGCTACCAAATAAACTTTCTAGTGACACGGACTCACCCAATGATAAAGATAAAGCATAGGCCACTCACCGGTGATTGCTGATGCATTCGTGCCAGTATCTCAAGATAAGCTACTTTGAAAAACACTCTTGTTCAATCAAAATCGCTCAAAAGCTGTTGAGAAGTTTACATCTTCTACAGATTACTCTTCTCTTTTCAGCAGTAGGCATTTGCTTTCCAAACGGTAGGCCTGTACAAATTGTGCCTTTCCTTTTCATAGGCCTAGATTAGATGATTACAGAAAAGGTCATTTTTATTGATCAGTCTGTCCATGTCAGCAGTAGTCTATAGTCCTAGACTACCCTGTAATTTTTGTTGTATTAAAAAATATTATTCTAATGTCTCATATTAAGTATAGTAGAATTGCATGAAATGTGTTTATAAAACAAGAAAGGAGAAGATATGTAGCTGATATAGCCTAGGCCTACTCTACGCGACTACGCCATGCATTGAACAGTACTCAAATCTACTCATCACATTAGGAATAGTAAGCTATTTTACACAAGTCTGCAAATGCAATGCTAGATGCACGGAATCCTTTATTATAAATGCACATTTTTATAGTGAAACTTTGCTTCCCCACAATAAACAGAATATACAGACAGACGATAGACATAATATAAAGACAAAATATATACACAGAATTTACACAGATCCACATAGAGTATGAACACTAAGCTAAAAAAAACTACAGACTACACTATAAACTACATCATAAATGATGCATGTAAGAGATGTGCAGTTCTGGGATGATAGTGCAGGGTACGCAGTCTGTGGATGAATAGTGCAGGGTGCATAATCTGTGGATGAATAGTGCAGGGTGCATAGTCTGTGGATGAATAGGGGAGACCGGGGAGTGTTGTAACACTGGGTTAGTTGTAACGCGTAATCAGAAAAGAGCTGCGATGTCATCAATATCGTACACTCCCATTTCCTTTTTGAACTCACAGGAGAAGTGGCATGTCTCTGTGAGAACATTGTGGATTTTACGACCAAAAAAACTGATTTTCAGGTAAGAAAGTAAGTTCATTGTATTGTAGATAACCTAGAGTAGCAGTTTCTCTAGTTTAATTTGAGGCTTTGCATTCTTGATAACTTCAAACCCACATGCTAAAACAGTTAGCTATGTAATGGCTGCTTGGGGTAGGGATAGTTGTAACGGAATCAGCAGGACCCCTCAACTCAAGCCTCAGCTGCTCAACAGGGTTTCAGTCCATCTGCTCTCCGTCCATTTCTCAAAGCAGGACCAAGGAAGACTCCCAGTGGGAAGAGAAAGAAGAGACCATCAGAAATCCTGACAGATACACCTGTGAAACAGCCACTTGAAGAGGAAGAAAAGAGGAGGAGCACTGGAAAAAGTGTAAAAAATAGAATAAACCTGCCGTCTGGAAAGGGACAAAAGAAGAAAACAAAGCAAACAAGCAAAAGGACCGAGGCCAATGACCAAGAGGATTCTGACACCTCTGATGAGGAGCATTTCTGTGTGCATGGAACACTTTGCAAACTCAAGGTCAAAAGAAGTGTGGGTCAAGTGTGTACGTAGTCAGTTCTGGGCCCACAAAGCCTTTACCCCAGGGGCAGCCATCTACATTTACAACAACTGTGACAACAGCAATAGCTTTTTTTCTAAAATTTAAAGTTTTAGAAGAAATTTGTTTTTTTGTCAGTTTAAATTGTCCACTTTATTCAAAACTGTTTATTCTTCAATAAAGTTCTTGCATAAATTGGATAGTGTGGATCTTACTTCAGCAAATTACCTCTCATTGTTACATAAATCCCCAGCTAGTGTTACAACTCACCCCAGTAGTGGGGTAGGTTTTAACAACGGAACTCTTTGTATTTGACATTAACTCACATAATCTGTGATTGTGTAGTAGACGTCCAAGTGAGTTTTATTTGTAGTAGACAAACATGGGTACCGTGTATCAAAGTTTGAGAGATCTAGCACTAACAACCACTGCATTAACAGTCTCCCCTATTGCAGGGTGCATAGTCTGTGGATAAATAGTGTAGGGTACATAGTCTGTGGATGAATAGTGCAGGGTACATAGACTGTTAATGAATAGTGCAAAGTCCATGCAGATGAGAGGATCATCGTGGACCAGGTGGCCGGTTGGTGGGGCCACAGTGCAGGGGAAGAAATTGTTCAGGTGGCGTGAGATTTTGGTCGGTGATTGACCTAAACCATTTGCCAGAGTGGGTGGAAGGGGTTGCCAGAGGGGGTGGAAGGGGTCAGCCATTATCTTTCCTGCACGCTTCCTTGCCCTGGAGTCATGCAGTACCACGATGGAGGGCAGGTGGCAGCTAATGACCCTCTCAGCAGTCCGGACGATCCATTGCATTGATGGAGGAGGTGAGGATGGACTCGATGGTCGTTTAGAACTGAATCAGTACACACAGCATTCAAAATTACGACTGAGAACAAAACAATGCCATGCATTCACCAAACATTGCACTGAGGAAAACAGATTTGTTTTATTGTAATTGTGTGATTGGGAACTACCATTGTCTATCAATATTTTGCATTGGAAGTTTTATTGAATTCAGTCACTAATACAGGAGTCAAATCGCATCGGGAGTTTCGTCAGATCAGATGTTATCAAGCCAGAGCCATCTGTGGAAAGAGCAAAAGTAGAACAAAGATAAGTGCAAACAGATAATAAACGAATCATTCAACATAAGATTCCACCTAAAACAATGACATGAGGCTCTGTCCCCATTCATCTCTGCTCAACTCCTCACTTCCTCTCTACTCGCATCTTTCTGAAGAGCCATTGGAGGTCTGAGGCGCCAATGGGGTTTTAGAAGGAGGTGCGATGTTCAGTTCTTGCATCCATCACTCGTCTATAGATTTGAGAGTGGCTACATTTCTCGTGCCCCGTCCCTCAGCTTTTTACAGAAACAAGGACAGGGAGTCCTCTTTGTTATTGTTTTAACTGCTGATTGCCGCTTTAAGAAACACAAATGAGCATACAAGCATGTTTAAGCATAAATTACTTGTGGGAGGGCGGTGCCATACCAGGTGCAGCAGAGCAGACAAACTAAAGATGAAGTTACGACAAATGTCTTGACCACCCTCTGGCTGTTCTCCAGACAGCAGTAGCCCTGGAAGGTGTCCCAGGCACTGTTTGTGGCCACATCACCTTCCTCAGAACCAGTGAAGACCTCAAGGTTCTTAATTTGGGGGATCAACATAATCTATAGAGAGGGCAGAACGATAGGAGATGGAATTAGCTTTAGCATGGAGTCAAAGTCTCAATTTAAAATCTTTGTACAATCCATAGACATACAGTCTGTAAACAGGTAAACAAAAGTAGGGAACTGGAGTTTGAGGAAGGTGGAGCGATATACACTGAGCGTACAAAACATTAGGAACACCTTCCTAATATTCTCTTTTTTCCTTCAGAACAACCTCAATTCATTGGGGCATGGACTCTACAAGGTTTCGAAAGTGTTCCACAGGGATGCAGGCTCATGTTGACTCCAATGCTTCCCACAGTTGTGTCAAGTTGGCTGGGTGTCCTTTGGGTGGTGGACCATTTTTGATACACACGGGAAGCTGTTGAGTGTGAAAAACCCAGCAGTGTTGCAGTTCTTGATACACCTAAACGGTGTGCCTGGCCCCTACTACCATAACCTGTTCAAATGCTTTAAAATCTTTTGTGTTGCCCATTCACCCTCTGAATGGCACACGTCTCAATTGTCTCAAGGCTGGAAAATCTTTCTTTAACCTGTCTCCTCCCTTTCATCTACACTGTTTGAAGTGGATTTAATAAGTGACATCAATAAGGGATAATAGCTTTTACCTGAATTCACCTGGTCAGTCTGTGTCATGGAAAGAGCCGTTTTGTACAGTGTATGTGCTGAGTTGTGTAAGGCATAAAATGATTTGCTGACTCACTGGTCCAAACTTGGCATCCTCTGCCTCGTTGGTGTAGTGGTCCAGGGCGATGGCGTAGAAGCCTGACTCCAACTGGTCAAACGTGTTCTGTCCCCACACACACACACACACACACAGCACCTGTCACCTGTCACCGGTCACAAGAAAGAGAGGAAAATAGGGTTTAAATGTTTTAAATGTTTTAACATCTAAATGTTGCACTCAAGGTAACAGTCCATTTTATGACTAATGTATCTGAATCAAACGAGGCACCTATAATCATTCAGCCAAATAAGTGTTAGCACATGATTTGGGCCTGGATTGAGCCAAGCTGTATCAATCCACGACACGGCAGTCAGTATGGCTCAGTATTGAACAGCCTGCAGTTATTTCATCCTCATGGAGAGCTATCCTCCTATAGGTTCACTTAATCCCTTATTTACACTACTCAATGTTTAGCAATGACTATCACATACAGTCGTGGTCAAAAGTATTGGTCTCCACTAAGTTTGCTGCTTCAGTGTTCTTAGATCTTTATGTCAGTAGTTACTATGGTACACTGAAGTATGATTACAAGTATCAAAGGCTTTCATTGACAATGACATTCAGTTTATGCAAAGAGTCAATATTTGCAGTGTTGACCCTTCTTTTTCAAGACCTCTGCAATCCGCCCTGGCATGCTGTCAATTAACTTCTGGGCCACATCCTGACTGATGGCAGGCCATTCTTGCATAATCAATGCTTGGAGTTTGTCAGAAGTTGTGGGTTTTTGTTTGTCCACCCGCCTCTTGAGGATCGACCACAAGTTCTCAATGGGATTAAGGTCTGGGGAGTTTCCTGGCCATGGACCCAAAATGTCGATGTTTTGTTCCCCGAGCCACTTAGTTATCACTTTTGCCTTATGGCAAGGTGCTCCATCATGCTGGAAAATGCATTGGTGGTCACCAAACTGTTCTTGGGTGGTTGGGAGAAGTTGCTCTCGGAGGATGTGTTGGTACCATTCTTTATTCATGGCTGTGTTCTTAAGCAAAATTGTGAGTGAGCCCACTCCTTGGCTGAGAAGCAACCCCACACATGAATGGTCTAAGGATGCTTTACTGTTGGCATGACACAGGACTGATGTTAGCGCTCACCTTGTCTTCTCCGGACAAGGTGTTTTCCGGATGGCCCAAACAATCAGAAAGGGGATTCATCAGAGAAAATGACTCTACCCCAGTCCTCAGCAGTCCAATCCCTGTACCTTTTGCAGAATATCAGTCTGTCCCTGATGTTTTTCCTGGAGAGAAGTGGCTTCTTTGCTGCCCTTCTTGACCCCAGGCCATCCTCCAAAAGTCTTCGCCTCACTGTGCGTGCAGATGCACTCACACCTGCCTGCTGCAATTCCTGAGCAAGCTCTGCACTGGTGGTGCCCCGATCCCGCAGCTGAATCAACTTTAGGAGACGGTCCTGGCGCTTGCTGGACTTTCTTGGGCGCCCTGACGCCTTCTTCACAACAATTGAACCTCTCTCCTTGAAGTTCTTGATGATCCGATAAATTGTTGATTTAGGTGCAATCTTACTAGCAGCAATATCCTTGCCTGTGAAGCCCTTTTTGTGCAAAGCAATGATGGCGGCACATGTTTCCTTGCAGGTAACCATGGTTGACAGAGGAAGAACAATGATTTCAAGCACCACCCTCCTTTTAAAGCTTCCAGTCTGTTATTCTGACTCAATCAGCCTGACAGAGTGATCTCCAGCCTTGTCCTCTTCAACACTCTCACCTGTGTTAACGAGACAATCACTGACGTGATGGCAGCTGGTCCTTTTGTGGCAGGGCTGAAATGCAGTGGAAATGGTTTTTGGGGATTAAGTTCATTTTTCATGGCAAAGAGGGACTTTGCAATTAATTGCAATTCATCTGATCACTCTTCATGACATTCTGGAGTATATGCAAATTGCCATCATCAACACTGAGGCAGCAAACTTTGTGGAGACCAATACTTGTGCCATGACTGTACATTCAGTAGACTCATCCTTTGAATAGAACCATCTGGTCATCATCCTCTCTACGTGACAAATGTCCTATGCACAATGCCTTCATACAGTGTCAAAGAAATGAGAGGAACTCTCAGTACCACTAATGATTACGTTACGGTAGTGATTGGTGGATGTCATAATTACCTGCTTGAAGTCCACAGAGTGCTGTACATAGAGGAGAGACAAGGTAAGCTACTAGGAACAGAATGGCCACATGTATCTCCTGTCTGTCAGCTGAGCAGAGAACAACCCCACTGGGCACACACTGGTTGAATCAACGTTGTTTCCACATAATTTCAATGAAATAAAGCTGAACCAACATGTAATAGATGTTGAATTGACGTCTGTGCCCACTGGGACTTCACCACCACATATTAGTAACAGTGGACCTGCATGGACAGAGGTACAGAGAGATAAGTCATTCTCATTTATTGTAAACGCACAAAAGATGACAGATTAAAAGTGATCAAATCTATTCAATCATCTCAAAATATGCACTTAGCGTTTTACAACATGAGCTATTATTTGGTTCAATCACAGCCGTCTTCCCCAGTGAGTCCTCCCTGTCTGTGTCTATACTTCAGCGGTCTGTTCTCATGCCTCTCCCCCCCTTCCCAGTCATACTATTCTTCCTCTTCCTCTACTAAACCCCCCGTTGACTTGCAATGCTCTTAGTTAAACCAGAGAATGTATAGAAAACGAAACCATCTTTGGTTAAACGTTAGCGAGATAGTTAGCTAAGGGTAGCGAGTTAGCTATTGTTAACCTAATAAACTGCTTTAAAAACAGAAGACCAAATAACTACCTACTTCAATTTCAATATTGAAATCATAGTTGATTAGATAGTTGGTTTATTAGTTTCTCAAACGTACCTCTTTATTGTCAGCCATCGTTCACCTTTCATCATTTCCTCTTCTGTGGTCCAAAATAGGTGGTCACTAGTTACCACAGCCACAAAGTCATGACCCTACCTATTTAATCTGATTTTAAACCTAACCCTGGAAACCTCAAATCCAGTTAGAGCAGTCAAGCTGTTATTGATCAAAAAACCTGACCAATTGTGTTTCAGTAGACTGCTACAGGCTATGTTCATTGGGTAGAATTTTCCTGTTACAAAAAGATAGTGTGACGTTCCGAGCGCAAGATGGATTTTGGAGAGCAAACTGGAAAATTGGTGAGAGATGGGGAGGAGAAATCCGTGTAGGGACGCAGCGTATTTGTGAGTGCAGTAATTTGACATGTAGTCAGGGGAATAAAACTCTGCTTTCAAATTATTTTATTGCGTGCGACAATGCAGTTCTGCTCGCTCAAAGTCATACTCTCAAGCTCTCAAATGTAATTTGCGTGCACCATGCTGGCGGTTACCCATCCTTTGCTCGCTCGACCACATTTATTCTCTCTCAACTCAAGTATTTACTTGCATAATGATCTTTCATCTTGCTCGCCCCTAAACACCCTGCCTGAGACGGATACTGAGTGACTGATTGGGAATGCACACACACACACCAACAAAGATACCCACACCCTTGGGAACAACATGCACAAACACTAAAATACACAAGCAAATAAACACGCACATACTCCATTCTCATACACAAATCACACACAGTACTACTCTGGGGGTGTAACACTGGCTATGTGAGGCAGTGTACGGGGGTAATAAGGATTAACACGTGAAGATGCAGAGAGCTCATCCTTAATCTCACGCTAACCCATCCTCAGTCTCCTGACACTGTGTATCTGTGTTTCCTTTCTTTTCACAATCTTTAAAATGTTTTAATCTGAAACGCTTAGCCCAGTTAAGCAGGCTTTTATCCTCAGCCAATTAGCAGGCAATTCATTAAATATTGAGCAGCCTGTGAAGGATGAATTTTTAATGCCCATTTGAGGGGGAGAGTTGTTCAACAACTTCCCCTGGAGCGATGACAGACTGCACTCAGCACCGTTTACAGTAGTTTACCAAGCCTACACGAATCTGCTTTAGATGTCAGAAGCCCCATGCACTCCATAACCCCATACACTCACTCAAACCCACCCACCAGACAGACAAGACAGAGAGAGCAACAGAAGAGTAGGATATGATGGAGAGACACCAGAACAAAAGGGGGCTGCGGGGTGCATGCTACGCCAATGCTTTTAACTAAATAAGTTAAATATAGCTATAAGTATAACTATATCATTAATGAGCTCGAGGAGAACAGAGTAGTTGATCCTGATTCGATGACCCTCACAGCTGTACTCCAATCAAAACAATTATCCACATACAGAAACTATATCACTTTTTTTTCATCGAGAGAACACGTTGGTATATGGTTTTTGTTTGTCAAGACAAAACCAGCCTGTCAAAAGTTGCTAACCTACGTCTAAATTCTCAAACTAAATACATACTGCAATTCCCCAAAAAATATGTTGCAGAGAGTTGCACTTTTAGAAAAGAAAACTTGTCTAGCTAAAAGGTAAATGTTTGTTTTTGACTTTATAATTCTAATTCTAGTTGAGTTTCCACAGGTCATGGAAAATAATGTTATTTCCAACAACCAATGAGCAACTCCGCTGTAAAACCAGCTGCATATTGAACATTGAGATTGCCGAAAGGCCTGTCTCTTTGGCAATGACATTGAGTGGCATGTTAGCTAAAAAAAACTGGTACCCAGATTAGAGACATTCAATACCCTCCTGGATCAAGATCCATGTTGCCTAAATGGTTTTGTGCGTAAAATAAATACATTTTAAAAAAATGATAATGAATATATACACTACCATTCAAAAGTTTGGGGTCACTTAGAAATGTCCTTGTTTTTTAAAGAAAAGCTAATGTTTGGTTGATTAAAATAACATAAAATTGATCAGAAATACAGTGTAGACATTGCTAATATTGTAAATGACTGTAGCTGGAAAGGGATTATTTTTTAATGGAATATCTACATAGGCGTACAGCTGTGCTAACATAATTGAAAAATGATTTTCTAAGGATCAATTAGCCTTTTAAAATGATAAACTTGGATTAGCTAACACAACTTGCCATTGGAACACAGGAGTGATGGTTGCTGATAATGGGCCTCTGTACACCTATGTGCAGTTGAAGTCGGAAGTTTACATACAGTACAACTTAGCCAAATACATTTAAACTCAGTTTTTCACAATTCCTGACATTCAAACCTAGTAAACATTCCCTGTCTTAGGTCAGTTAGGATCACCACTTTATTTTAAGAATGTGAAATGTCAGAATTATTGTAGAGAGAATTTCAGCTTTTATTTCTTTCATCACATTCCCAGTGGGTCAGAAGTTTACATACACTCAAATAGTATTTGGTAGCATTGCCTTTAAATTGTTTAACTTGGGTCAAACGTTTCGGGTAGCCTTCCACAAGCTTCTCACAATAAATTGGGTTAATTTTGGCCCATTCCTCCTGACAGAGCTGGTGTAACAGAGTCAGGATTGTAGGCCTCCTTGCTCGCACATGCTTTTTCAGTTCTGCCCACACATTTTCTATAGGATTGAGGTCAGGGCTTCGTGATGGCCACTCCAATACCTTGACTATGTTGTCCTTAAGCCATTTTGCCACAACTTTGGAAGCATGCTTGGGGTCATTGTCCATTTGGAAGACCCATTTGCGACCAAGGTTTAACTTCCTGACTGATCTCTTGAGATGTTGCTTCAATATATCCACATCATTTCCCTTCCTCATGATGCCATCTATTTTGTGAAGTGCACCAGTCCCTCCTGCAGCAAAGCACCCCCACAACATGATGCTGCCACCCCCTTGCTTCACAGTTGGGATGGTGTTCTTCGGCTTGCAAGCCTCCCCCTTTTTCCTCCAAGCATAACGATGGTCATTATGGCCAAACTGTTCTATTTTTGTTTCATCAGACCAGAGGACATTTCTCCAAAAATTACAATCTTTGTCCCCATGTGCAGTTGCAAACCGAAGTCTGGCTTTTTTTATGGCGGTTGCTGAGCGGCCTTTCAGGTTATGTCGATATAAGACTCGTTTTACTGTGGATATAGATTATGTTGTACCCGTTTCCTCCAGGATCTTCACAAGGTCCTTTGCAGTTGTTCTGGGATTGATTTGCACTTTTCGCACCAAAGTACCCTCATCTCTAGGAGACAGAATGAGTCTCCTTCCTGAGCGCTATGACAGCTGCGTGGTCCCATGGTGTTTATACTTGCGTACTGTTGTTTGTACAGATAAACGTGGTACCTTGAGGCGTTTGGAAATTGCTACCAAGGATGAACCAGATTTTCCCATGATGTCGAGCAAAGAGGCACTGAGTTTGAAGGTAGGCCTTGAAATACATACACAGGTACACATCCAATTGACTCAAATTATGTCAATTAGCCTATCAGAAGCTTCTAAAGCCATGACATAATTTTCTGGAATTTTCCAAGCTGTTTAAATACAGTCAACTTAGTGTATGTAAACTTCTGACCCCCTGGAATTGTGATATAGTGAATTATAAGTGAAATATTCTGTCTGTAAACAACTGTTGGAAGAATTACTTGTGTCATGCACAAAGTAGATGTCCTTACCGACTTGCCAAAACTATAGTTTGTTAACATGAAATCTGTGGAGTGGTTGAAAAATGAGTTTTAATGACTTCAACCTAAGTGCATGTAAACTTCCGACTTCAACTGTAGATATTAATTTTTTTTTTTTTTTAAATCAGCTGTTTCCAGCTACAATAGTCATTTACAACATTAACAATGTCTACACAGTATTTCTGATCAATTTTATGTTATTTTAAAAATGGGGGAAAAAACGTATGATATGTTATAAATTCTGGTTAGGTGACTAACTTTAGCTAGCTAAAATTAACTAGGCTAGCAGTTAGGGTTAAGTTTAGGAGTTAGGTTAAAGGGTTAGGATTAATGGAAGGGTTAGCTAACAGGACATTTCTAAGTGACCCCAAACTTTTGAACGGTAGTATGTGTACACACACACACACACACACACACACACACACACACACACACACACACACACACACACACACACACACACACACACACATATATATATATGCACACATACATACATACATACATACATACATACATACATACATACAAAATATAAACGCAATATATAAAGTGATGGTCTCAATGTTTCATGGGCTAAAATAAAGGATCCCAGAAATGTTCCATACGCACAAAAAGCTTATTTCTCTCAGATTTTGTGCACAAATGTTTACATCCCTGTTAGTGAGCATTTTTTCTTTGCGACGATAATCCATCCACCTGACATGTGTGGCATATCAAGACGCTTATTAAACAGCATGATCATTACACAGCTGCTGGGGACAATAAAATGCCACTTTGAAATGTGCAATTTGCACAATTAAGATTTGAGTGCGCAATTGGCATGCTGACTGCAGGAATGTCCACCAGAACTGTTGCCACCGAATTTAATGTTCTCTAATTTCTCTACCAATGTCATTTTAGAGAATTTAGAGGTGGGTCCAACCAATCTCATAACCGCAGACCACGTGTAACCACGCCAGCCTAGGACCTCCACACCCGGCTTCTTCACCTGCGAGATCATCTGAGACCAGCCACTCGGACAGCTGATGAAACTGAGGGGTATTCCTCTGTCATAAAGACCTTTTGTGGGGAAAAACTAATTCTTAGCCATGGCTGCACCCCTGCCCAGTCATGTGAAATCCATAGATTAGGGCCTAATTAATTTACTTCAATTGACTGATTTCCTTATGAACCGTAACATCGTTAATTGTTGCATGCTGAGTTCAGCGTGTATATATTTTTTAATAGCGCCCCTTGTGTACACTTCCGGTAATACCTGTACCCCGATATGGTACAGAAACAGTATGACTGTATGAAAATCTGGATACCACACAACCCTATCTGAGACAGCAACAGACAAGACAGAGAAAGTGACAGAAGAGGGCAGATGGAGAGAGAACAGAGGTGGGTTGAGCACAGACTGTATTCCGGTCTAGTTGCTCTATAAATTCTAATTAGTTTTATTTATTTGCACAAATCATAACAGGTGAAATACAGACAGTGAAAAGATAACAATGGTTTACAAAGAATTTGCAGGTGAGGTGAAAAGGCCTGTGAAATTACTATTAAAACAATTATTCACTTTTACACTTTTAACAACCAGGACAGGACAAGGAAGGAGGCTAGACAAAAGAGACCGCAACAGAAGAGGGAAAACGAGAGACAGCAACAGACAACACAGAGAAAGTTGACTATCACTTAAAGCTGCTCTATGAATTATAATCACTGTTCAGTGTGTGTGTTTGAGAGGGTGATGTGTTAGGGTACTGTGGGATTCTTTCATCAGTTTGGCTCATTGGCCAGGTCAGAGTATGTTTGAAGTTGTTGAGTGGTATGGCGGTTTTTGGCAATACACTGTAGATGTATGTGTTCCAGTGTAGAGGCCCAGGGTAGCTATTGTAATTGAGTACTGGCAGTGTCTGCTGTGGCAGGTGGGAAGGTGCAAGTTATCTGAAAAAGATCACTAATATCTCAATGTTCATCTCAAAGTGCACCAAATTAATGCATTTAGGTGAGGATGACCCCAGACCCCTCTACTGGCGTTGGGCTAAGCCCGACCAACATCTTAAAATCCTAGAAAGGCCCCAGCTATAATTAATTGATGCGGAATTACCACATGCTTGTCAGAATAGGTAGAGTCTGAGCTTTGATAAAAGAGGAACTAGTTTGAACAGTGTTGGACAAATCACCACCCACTCTCTCACACAACCCTGACATAAATGTCTGCCAAAAACAGACATTCCCACGCATAACAACTCCAGTGCTGTCTCCTTACTCTCTCTATGGACAGAAAGTGTAGGCTATAGTTTTACACTGGTCTAGATTTAATTATAGGAGAAGGACACCTATCTGTTGAATAAGACCGGTGTCCGGCTACGGTGGACAGAATGTGCCAGGAAACTCAACAGTAATCCTCTCCAACAAAGTCATTATTCACACCACCACCAGCAACAAGTAGGCCTAGGCTACAGTTGTATATTGAATGAACCAATGTCATTCGAGACCTGAAATCGAAGCTCATAAAATAATAATATGTATTCCAGTGTCCCCAATTGTAAAACGTTCAATATGTCTCCAAAGGCCACTCTGCCGGACTGCATGCAATGTCACCAATATAACCTACAGTTCCTCATGCTTTGACCGGCAGTCAATGAACGCTGTCCTTTCATTATGTATTCTGTAAATCATAATCGGACAGCAATGTGTTTTGGGGGGAATATAGGACAAATCTAAACTACGGTATGTTAGTCTATATGAAATGAAAGTTTAACCACTTACCTCTTGTTCAATGTATTCCAATAAATAGGTTCCATGTTACTTGCAGTTAATCCCAGTAAATCCACAAGAAATATCAAAATAAATACCAAGCCATTACAGCCGTCCCAAAGCGCGAAAGCCATTCCAGCTCCTCGGCTCTCCCCTGCCATTTTACCCCCGAAAAAAGAAGGGACGGAGGAATCGATTCAGACAAAGATTAAGAACGAAGTTCACTGAATCCCTCGGAGTGCACAGCTATGGCGTGACTTGGGCAAACACATAAGGGACAGCTTCAACAAAAAAGGATCAACCAGAGACAACACTCAAAGTAGGTGGAATGTGAGGGGATACAATGTGTCGACCTCTCTAGTCTTGAGTTTAAAGTGCTTTAGCAATACGGGACATTATTTTATGGTAAGGCCACTGTCCATCCACTCTCCACATTTCACCACTCCGGACAATTCATATGCGCCGATTGCCCGGATTAATCAGTGTAAATGCCTACCAATAGGCTACTTTGAAATTATAATTTTGGATAGCGGGCGTTTTGTAATTATTTTGCAAAGTGCCATAGACTACCTTGCCATCCGGATGCACTGGCTTGCTCGCTCCAATTTCCCTTATACACCACAGAGCATTCACTGACCAAAATTGATCATCGCTTGTCCTCTGTGCTCTTATAAACACTGCAGCACTTGAATGCTTAACGCATTACGACTTTCACAGTTGTCTCCATTTTATTCCTTTGCGTTTTAGCGGACAAAAATAGCCCCTTCCATCCGTCTTTTATCTTTTCCGTTAAGGCACAACATTGGTTAAACTTCTTCTAGCAAACTTGAAGAATGACAGGCGAAGTGTCGGTGTGAATATTAGCGCATTCAAAAATAATGAACCTCGGTTAACTTATTCTGGTCAAAGCTAGTTTCCCATGAGGTCTCTTCTCCCATTTACAATACCGCTTTGGATTCGTTGCATCCTTCTCCTTCTAAGATCTGCCCTCAAAATATCGTACTATGATAGAGAGCAGCTAGGAGAAGAGGGAGGGATAGACTGGAGCAGTCTATGCCAGCCTTTATGTGTATGTTCCAGAGTGTAGCTCTATTGTCAACCTGGTCTCAGAGCATTTCATATTATTCTGTACGTAAATCCAATGGCTTTTATTTTTTTTTATTTAACCTTTATTTTACTAGGCAAGTCAGTTAAGAACAAATTCTTATTTACAATGACGGCCTAGGAACAGTGGGGTTAACTGCCTTGTTCAGGGGCAGAAAGACAGATTTATACCTTGTCAGCTCGGGGATTTGATCCAGCAACCTTTCAGTTACGGGCCTAACACTCTAACCACTAGGCTACCTGGCTTCATTTAGTATGATAGCGTTTCGTATGGTTACATATTAAGAGATGGTTACTTAAGGAAAAAACGAAAGTAGGGTGGTTGGTCGGGGTGCATATAAAAGTCTAGCAACCCAAAGGTTGCGAATTTGAATCATCACCTACAACTTTAATTTTTGATAACTAAACTTTAACTACTTTAGAGCATGTTAGCTAACCCTTCCATTAATCCTAACCCTTTAACCTAACTCCTAAACTTAACCCTAACTGCTAGCCTAGTTAATTTTAGCTAGCTAAAGTTAGTCACCTAACCAGAATTTATAACATATCATACTTTTTGCAAATTCGTAACATCAATTTAATTGTATTGCGTAACATATACAAAATGGGTATTACAAATTAATACATACCACACGAAACATCGCGTCATACTAAATTGAATCTCGGATTTACATACAGAATCAATTCTGAGACCAGGTTGCAACTATTGACCTCACATTTGGTGCTTATATATCCACAAATTTACAAATGTAAAAACACATCTGCCCCTGTACATGGAATTCGATGGCTAAGCTTCCAACATTCTAATGTCAATGGCACAATATGGGCGGTTTTTAAATAATAATTGTAGCAGGTGCTGGTTATTTTATATATAATTTATAAAGATAAAATCATGACCTTTCAGAACCTCGTCAAATAAAGGTAAACATTTATCAGGGTTTCTGTTTTAAAGCCTTTTATACAGATAATTCTGATATGTACCCTAGAGGTCAAAGAACTGAACTTTCTGAAAATGTGTCACAGATTTTGCCCCAAATATTATGGCTGATGCAGTATGGCTAATCTCGCTTAACCTAGAACTAAAGTAATTGGTCAGCTGCTTGATTAAATTGAGTACATACGTGTTAAGAGAACAGATTAAGAAATTCTAGAATGAAGAACCGGAATAAGGAGCTCCACTCTCTCTCTTTGCAAGTTACGGGACGATGCAAACACCTGCGAAATTGTGATTTGTCCAAATAACCAGTGACAAAAAATCCAAACACCGGAATTACTGCTGGTTATCCAACATCAAATTCCTTTAACAGATTCTACAGTACTAGTTATGTTTACGTACATCTACAAGAGATTACATGACCGATGTGCAGTAACAAGCTTGTGTGCTCCCCCACCCGTTATTTTGTAGCACAGGGATTCCAAAACCTTTTCACTTGGGGCCCCCCTTCCAGCATTGGGGAACAACCCGCAACTCCCCTGCGTGCACACACGCATCACGTCTATGGGCACAAGCACTGTTGACACCCCTCTTGTTGGAGAGAATTTTGCAGGTCTAAAGCTTATTTCCTGCAATTCTACACATTCTATTAAAACTTCCAATAATACATTTAAAGCAGGACTGAGTTCACCCCCGTTTGGGAACCACTGCTGTAGCAGATGGTATTCCTTTACAATGTAACAATTCATTTCCAGTGGTTTGATGATTGGGAAAGCAGAAAGGAGTGTGGAGTATACTACAATAAAACTGAACATACCATGCCCCCATGTGGGCAACATGTAAAACTGCAGGCAGAGATACAGATATTACAGAAGGAAAGAACGTTGGTCGTGTGCAGTAGATCACCTGCTGGTCGTCCAACAGGTGGAATCATCAGGAAAGGAACAGAACATTTTCTGTGGTCAGATACGACATGACAGCAACCTGATGCGTGTGGTCAACATTCGTGTTAATCCGTCTTCCCTTCAAAACAATATGGAATAGAGAATTTATGACAACCCATTCAAATTGCATTTCACACATTAGTTTATTTATTTTTGTTACACTCCTCTTCAAAGTAAAAACTATTTACAATTCCCAGCCCCATCTAAAATTCTGCTGTATTTGAGAAGCGAGAAGAGATACAATAACCAAAACATTTCGCCCAAACTTCTTTTAACCAATTTTTCATGACAAACATTCTTCTAATAGTTTTAGTATGATATTTTTACAGCATTCTCACTAATCCCTATTACTGCAGTCATTTTACTGCTCTGCTAGAAGGTCAAAGGATGTCCCAAACCAACCATCATTCCATACACTCCACCAGGTCAAGCCTATTACTGTGTAGGGGTGGTAGGGAGGGGAAATCACTCATTGGCAATTTAATTATGTCCAGTTAAGGCAAGTAAAACCAAAACGAGGAATCAAAAAAATAAAATAATCCAAAAAAAAACCAACAGTAAAGTCAAATTAATCATTCACTATTTACATCCAGGAGTTGAAACTTGTCAACCAGATCTGTGTGTGTGTGTGTGTGCGCGCGAGCATGGAACAGGGCATGAGTATAGCTGTATATGTTAAAGTCCATGTATGTAAGGTGTGTGGGTGCGTGTGCGTATGAGTCTTAACTCCTGGTTGAGACCTCGATAAGCTGGGTTCAGTCTTCCTCTGTCTAGTCCAGTCCAGGACCGGGACAAAGCTGGTGTCTGGGAGTCTCTCTCCTCTACTGTCTACTCCTCTGAGACAATCCCATGTCCAGCTGTGGTCCAGAACAGCCCAGTCATTCAGGGTATGAGAGCCCACAGGCCTCAGCCTCCGATACGCCTCCTCACTTTGCAGCCAGCCGTCCGGCAGAGGGGCCGCTACATGGGCCGAGCAAGGAGTAGGTGGTGGCGAGTTCCACGAGGTATCCTCCTGGTCTGCAGAAACAAGACAGGACTATTAAGACAAGGATGATTAAACACCCGGATCATAATAGATTAATATCAGACTAATATTAAATCCCAGACCCCCCCTGGGTATAGCATGAGGAACAGAGGGGCTTGTCCGGACACCAGGATATATCTAGGATGTCCAACCTCATTAAATGGACATCCTGAGGAACCTATTAATTACCCAAATCTCCACTGAATAACAATCGTTGGTACGGCAAGCTATTAAAATAGAACCTTTAGTCAAATCATTTATCTAGTTCCCCTGTGACTCTACCTGTCTCACATGCCACTTCAGGTAGCCAGTAACCTATAAAATCAGCAAAAGTACATCTGTAACAAAGAATATACATTTCCCCACGGTGAGTTCCTTCCTAAAAAAACAGATGGTCAACATCATTAACTTGCCTTCGGTGGCTCTCTGAAGGTCATTGCAGTATTGTTCTGGTACACCGAAGAATCTGGTCCACTTCGGTGTCAAGGTCATCCTCAATGCTGTCCTTTCTTGTGGAGAATGTCCAGGGAAAGGCAATCCTTGAGGTATACTGTCCAGTAAAATATTAAATACAAGGAGACGGATGCATCTTACGTAGTCCACAAACCTGTCCATCTCCCTAAACTCTGTTCTGTTCTATGTGACTAAAACCAACAAATGCACAAGTGGAAGATGAACAAGTTTCACCCCCATCTCCTCCTGTCAGTCCATTGTCCAGTAGTTTTGGATTTCAAAAAAGGTTCCAATTGTAGGCATGGGTTATAAAAATATGTTCTCTCCAGTATATTTTAATTTCTTTGAACATTCAATGAATCTCTTTAAAATATCCATCATTTAACCAGGCAACCGCCAGTCACATGGTCCCAGCCTGCCAAACCCCATGAGACGTTGCACAGTATGTTGTAAGGAGGGGGATCAGCTATGGCTAGGAGGCTGGCTTTAGGAACAAGTCTGTTGAGGAGGCTCACGGAGTGTGAAAGGAGTCACAATAGATTTCTGAACCCTCTCCTCTCTTCCCTTCTCCTCACTCAACCTCTGGATATCTCCTTTGTGAAGAACTAATGAGAAACAGAGTCAAATTATAACCACATATTACAGTTGTCACCAGTCTCTTGAAAAAAAACGGTCCATTCTCCTTTTTCTCTTGATCAATTTTTTGTTTTTGTTTTTTTAATAAAAAAATATAATCCAGACTTGGTATGAATAAAAAAAAATGGTTAAAGCGGAGATAGTTTCAGTTTGCAGATGAAGTACCGATCATTCCTCAGGCCATATCGTCAAACTCTCCAATGTCACAAATAGGCAATTAGAGAGAAAGAAGATTAATGAAGTCGCAACCCAGACATTCAAAGACAAAAAGGAGAGTTTAAACTTTTGAAAAACTACTGCTACATTTTCCTCGGTATACAGGTTTGTAATGAGTCCATCATGCCTTTTCCTCGGTATACAGGTTTGTAATGAGTCCATCATGCCTTTTCCTCGGTATACAGGTTTGTAATGAGTCCATCATGCCTTTCCTCGGTATACAGGTTTGTAATGAGTCCATCATGCCTTTTCCTCGGTATACAGGTTTGTAATGAGTCCATCATGCCTTTTCCTCGGTATACAGGTTTGTAATGAGTCCATGTTTGAAAGGATCTGCCACTATGTTGGATTTCTATCCATGAGGAACTGTATCCAGAGACTATCAAAGACGACAACATTGCTTGGTGAAGGACAGACGTCTTCATCTTATTAGGAGAAGTTCTTCAGAGAGCAGTAGGCAGTGTGTTCAGCGGTGTCCACCTCGGTTTCATTTACAGTATCTCATCACCAGGGATTCTAATACTTTATCCTAACTCTCCTCATTAACTTAAGATGTTTAAAGTCGGGCTTTATCTGACTGCACTGTTGTACATTTCTGTTTTTGGAATACATTCATATAATTAAATATACACACACACACACACACACACACACACACACACACACACAAAGTAAAAAATAAGAACAATTACCAGAGGCAAAAAAAAAAAACTATATAAAAATACAAAAGCTTAGCAGCCTCCAAAGTGCTCCATATGATCAAGTTCAAATACTTTTCACTTTGTTTAACAGACAAACATTATATTCAAAAAGCTACAAAAAAAAGAAAAAAAAAAAGACTTATCTATAAAAACCAGGGTTCACACAAGCAGTGGCTATAGCCTGCAAAACAGCCTGGAAACAGGAAAGCAAAACCTCAACACTGGCATGTCATTAAAGGCATTAGATCCCCTTGCAAGGGACTTCTCTGGTCTTACCAACTTTCATTACCACAAGGAAAATAACTATTAAAACAGAACTATTCATGGTTCTTTTAACAAGAGTGAGATCGAGAGACAGGGCCTGTACTGCAGTAAAATATACCTCGGAAATCTGCCTTGAAACAAGACAATTGCTTTCACAGTTCAAATCAGAGACCGTATACCTCAGTGACTCGTCGCGAGAGAAGAGCATGAGGGCAGCAAAGCACCAATGCCAGAATACGGACGGCCAGTCAAGTAACTGGACAGAAACGCAGACCATCATCAAGTCATTTAGGGGATGAGGGGCTGGTGAAAGTTTGGAAAAGATCCCTCTTCACTCCCACTCTCGCTTAAAGAACCCATGTACAAAAACAACATGCACACATTCATTGGCTACTAAAATCACTCATACATCTAACATGGGCACAAATTGCATACATTCTTCACAAAGTAAAAAAAAAGAAAAGTTTCATGGAACAAAGTACAAAAAATTGCCTTTTTATGCATCTCTGTAAGCAATAAAAAGTGTGCAGGCTTTGAGTCTACCACACAGACACACCAGCACTCAATGAAACAACTGTCTTCCACTACTTATCCACAACTACTTTTGTTTGTTTTTCTAAGTGCAAACGTTCAAGTTTTTTTTTTTTTTTTTTTATAAAATGCACATTTGTTATAGCTTTACATTTTATATAAATGTTTAAAAAACACAGTGTCTCTTTAAAAAAAGAATATACTTTCAAAAACAATAAATCCTCATCACTACCCCAAACCCTCACCATTATTATTGGAGATTGACCCTCCAGTTCCTTACTTGGGTATGTTTGTACACACTCATTCACTTGTGTATATTCATATCGTAGACATAATATATGCACGTTTTGCATCCTAAAACCAACAAAGAAAACAAAAGAAACAGGCAAAAAACTTCATTTCAAATATTGAAACCCCCTGTAATAAAGTGCATTAGTTTAGTTTAAGGTGCTTAACTGTAAGAAGTGCGTAGAGGGTACTCCTCTCTGCACACCCCCACCCCCCCTCTCACTGAGAGACGAGGGAGAAAGCACTACTTTACCAGGTCCTCATCTAAGAGAGGGGGAAAAGTAGCTCAGCAGTGCACATTCGTCATGGTTTGTGTTCGTTTGTGTGTAGGTCAGTGTGTGCGTGTCGTATGTCAGCTGTAAGGCCTCAGGTAGATTCAGGTAGATGCTGTGGATCAATAATCCTCCACTGTTTCCATCTCCCCCAGGCTCATCCTGTCCCCGGCGCCCAGGAATGAATATCCTGCAAGAGAAACATGGTTCACTTCTATCCACATCCAGCATGGATTCCACTACTTTTCACATTTGGAAAGCACATTTCAGAAGTTTATACAGAATTTTTTAGTTACACTCTCCCATGTTGGGTTCTAACTTTAATTCTACTTATTCCTGTCAGTATATAAGAAATTATTGATTACGTTACATGTATTATAACTGTTTATGTTCTGTGTCAATGAAGGGTGAATAAGGAATGTGTATGGGAAGTTACTGAGGGAGGCGCAGGGCAACAGTTAAGTCTTTGACAAGGCAGGCCAGCTGCTGAACTACGGAGGAGCGTGGAATTCGGCTCGAGGTCAACAGAAGAGAGAAGAATCCTCAGAGGGGGGCCAGAGGGGCCCACCTCAACGACCCTGCTACTACTGTCCTATCTCACACGCATACACTTCCACGCCCGCGAAGGTTCTAGCATCAGGCAGGACCAGGACTACACCAGCGAAAGGAACCAATTAAGTTCCTGCCTAGCAACAGAGATATATTGGCTGTCTAGATGTGTAAGGAGTTGACCCTGCCTAGGTTACAAATATATGCTCTTGCATCGTCATATCTTGTCTTTGCAGCTATACAACCCAATGGGATGAATAAACCGGGCCTCTGCTTCTTCTTAGAGTTATTACTCTTTGATAAGAACCTAACACCTGTATATAGAAAACAACTACTCAATACTTCACTCCGTTCAGTTGACTTTTCACTGTGCTGCGACATATTAAATACATATACTGTATATATTATCGACCGAGTGTCCGCATACCTAAGATGCTGGGGTCGGAGTGAAGCATCATGGTCTGTTTCTTCTTCATCTTTGCAGCCTGGCTATCATACATTCCTCCCTTCCCCATCTGGGATGCCTGGAACATGGACTACATAGAAGAGACGGGAGGAGAAAGAGGGGAACAACGTGGTGACAGACAATGTATTAGGTATTTGCAAATTCCAATACGTGCTCCAATGTTAGAAAAGTATAGATTGCTATGATTATTAAAAGAGTGTTGGTCATGGCATAAGGAGGAGCCTACCTGTAGAGGAAAGTTGTTCACGGACAGTCCTGAAACTTCTTTTGATAGCTGGTGGGGGAAGGGGGATGTTGGTTACTGATAATATCTTACACAGCCACACCACAAACACAGCTAGCGTCTATAGAAAGTCTGAACGTGACACAGAGCACGGTGACACGGAGCTCGTACCTAAAAGAGGGGCTACTTCGGTCGCATGGATGTGGTTTGGGTATGAAAAGCCCAGCCCCAATTCAAAGTCATGAAATCCATAGTTAAGGATTCATTTAAATTGACTGATTTCCTTAAACTGTAACTAAGTAAAATATTTGAAATTGTTGCATGTTGCGTTTACTTTTGTTCAGTATACATACAGTTGAAGTCAGAAGTTTACATACACCTTAGCCAAATACATCTAAACTCAGTTTGAACAATTCCTGACATTCAATCCAAGTAAAAATTCCCTTTCTTAGGTCAGTTAGGATCACCACTTTATTTTAAGAATGTGAAATGTCAGAAGAGAGAGAATGATTTATTTCTTTCATCACATTCCCAGTGGGTCAGAAGTTTACAGACACTATTAGTATTTGGTAGCATTGCTTTGAAATTGTTTAACTTGGGTCAAACGTTTCGGGTAGCCTTCCACAAGCTTCCCACAATAAGTTGGGTTAATTTTGGCCCATTCCTCCTGACAGAACTGGTGTAACTGAGTCAGGTTTGTAGGCCTACTTGCTCTCACAAGCTTTTTCAGTTCTGCCCACAAGTTTTCTATAGGATTGAGGTCAGGGCTTTGTGATGGCCACTCCAATACCTTGACTTTGTTGTCGTTTTCCTCCCTCATGATGCCATCCTTTTTCTGAAGTGCAGCACCCCCACAACACGATGCTGCCACCCCCGTTGGGATGGGGTTCTTCGGCTTGCAAGCCTCACCCTTTTTCCTCCAAACATAATGGTCATTATGGCCAAACAGTTCTATTTTTGTTTCATCAGACCAGAGGACATTTCTCCAAAAATTACGATCTTTGTCCCCATGTGCAGTTGCAAACCGGAGTCTGGCTTTTTTATGGCGGTTATGGAGCAGTGGCTTCTTCCTTGCCGAGAGGCCTTACAGGTTATGGCGATATAGGTCTCGTTTTACTGTGGATATAGATACTTTTGTACCCGTTTCGTCCAGCATCTTCAAAAGGTCCTTTGCTGTTGTTCTGGGATTGACTTGCACTTTTCACACCAAAGTACGTTCATCTCTAGGAGACAGAACGCGTCTCCTTCCTGAGCGGTATGACAGCTGCATGGTTCCATGGTGTTTATACTTGCGTACCATTGTTTGTACAGATGAAAATGGTACCTTTCAGGCATTTGGAAATTGCTCTCAAGGATGAACCAGACTTATGGACGTCTACAATTCTTTTTCGGAGGTCTTGGCTGACTACTTTTGATTTTCCCATGTTGTCGAGCAAAGAGGCACTGAGCTTGAAGGTAGGCCTTGAAATACATCCACAGGTACACCTCCAATTGACTCAATTGATGTCAATTAGCCTATCAGAAGCTTCTAAAGCCATTACATAATTTTCTGGAATATTCCAATCTGTTTAAAGGCACAGTCAACTTAGTGTATGTAAACTTCTGACCCACTGGAATTGTGATATAATGAATTAAGCAAAATAATCTGTCTGTAAACAATTGTTAGAATAATTACTTGTGTCATGCACAAAGATGTCCTAACCGACTTGCCAAATATATAGTTTGGTAACATGAAATCTGTGGTGTTGTTGAAAAATTAGTTTTAATGACTTCAACCTAAGTGTATGTAAACTTACGACTTCAACTGTATAACACACACCTGCTGTTGCTGCTGCTGCTGCTGCTGTCTCTGGTGGTTGGCTTTCTGTTTGGCACGGCGCTCCAGGAACTGCTTGGCGAACTCTTTGGCTTCCACAGTGTCGCCCAGGTAGGAGCGGATAAAGTCATGGACTTCGTAGGGAGACTCCACCTCCTTCAGATAGGCCACGATGGTGGCCACTGCTCACAGGAAGACCAGACATTTACACTTAATACCAGGGGAAAAGGTTGAGCAAGAGAGAGGAAATGCTGGAGCCAGGGAGTCCGGCAACTAAGGAGATGTTTATGTAGGTGTGAAGCTGGGTTTCAGTTAGGAAAATGTGGTGCCGGTCAGCAGCATTTTAATTAGGGCTGTCCCACACTAAAAATAGTCTTGGTCGACTGAAAGACAAATCAAACATATTTTTCCATATACAGATAAACCTTCTGCATTTTAACAAAATCAACTATATACATTGAGCTTACGGTTTGATGAAATAAGACCAATGCCTCAAGAGGGCACCAGAGAGCTAGATAACCATAAGAACAAAGTCTGCAACCTTTCTCATGTGGAATGCCAATTTATCTAATAATTTCTACCTATCTGTGTGCAAGTTATGGTTTACATATGCACATTTTCGTGAAACAGTTATTGAATTTATAATAACGTCTTAATATCTCAAAATCATTGTGTGGTTAATCAAAATTCAATCCAAATCTAAATAAATTATACAAACCTAAAAAGTAATTTCTATTGCCATCGCCAACTATGTAAAAATAGTATACATAAAACCAACAAATAAAAACATAGCCTGCAAGTAGAAAATATCCTGATAAAAATAAATATCCTATAAACCACATTGGATACACATGGCCTGTCTGCAACGAACTTGAAACATCAGAGGAGGACATTTTTCCCTTTAACGCCGAGTGGTTATCGAAAGGGAGAGAGCTGGAATGACTTCAAATACATTGAGGAACCATTGTAATTATCAATGGATGTAAAAACAGAGTTTGTTTGCTTGATGTTTGAGGTGAAGAAAACTTTACTTTGAGAAGCTCCACACGTCATTAGTGGTGGGGCGTTGAGCCAATCATAAATACTATCAGATCCCCAAATGGGAACATTTATATGCCGGCCAGGTAGCCTATACGCCTACTTCTATGCGTGCGCATCCTAACTCAACATTGACAGGATCGCGCCAAACAAAAGACAAATGACTAAATTCACAAAACCAGTGGGTCAGAAGTTTACATACCCTCAATTAGTATTTGGTAGCATTGCCATTAAATTGTTTAACTTGGGTCAAACGTTGCGGGTAGCCTTCCACAAGCTTCCCACAATAAGTTGGGAGAATTTTGGCCCATTCCTCCTGACAGAACTGGTGTAACGGTCAGGTTTGTAGGCCTCCTTGCTCATACACACTTTTTCAGTTCTGCCCACACATTTTCTAAAAGATTGAGGTCAGGATGGCCATTCCAATACCTTGACTTTGTTGCCCGTAAGCCATTTTGCCACAACTTTGGAAGTATGCTTGGGGTCATTGTCCATTTGGAAGATCAATTTGCGACCAAGCTTTAACTTCCTGACTGATGTCTTGAGATGTTGCTTCAATATATCCACATAATTTTCCTTCCTCATTTTTCGAAGTGCACCAGTCCCTCCTGCAGCAGAGCACTCCCACAACATGATGCTGCCACCCCCCTGCTTCACAGTTGGGATGGTGTTCTTCGGCTTGCAAGCCTCCCCCTTTTTCCTCCAAACATAACGATGGTCATTATGGCCAAACAGTTTTTTCATCAGACCAGAGGACATTTCTCCAAAAAGTATGATCTTTGTCCCCACTTGCAGTTGTAAACCGTAGTCTGGCTTTATGGCGGTTTTGGAGCAGTGGCTTCTTCCTTGCTGAGCGGCCTTTCAGGTTATGTCGATATAGGACTCCTTTTACTGTGGAAATGGATACTTTTGGAAATTGCTCCCAAGGATGAACCAGACTTGTGAAGGTCTACAATTGTTTTTCTGAGGTCTTGGCTGATTTCTTTTGATTTTCCCATGATGTCGAGCAAAGAGGCACTGAGTTTGAAGGTAGGCCTTGAAATACATCCACAGGTACACCTCCAATTGACTCATATGTCAATTAGCCTATCAAAAGCTTCTAAAGCCATGACATTTTCTGGAATTTTCCAAGTTGTTTAAAACGCACAGTCAACTTAGTGTATGTAATCTTCTGACCCACTGGAATTGTGATATAGTGAATTATAAGTGAAATAATCTTTCTGTAAACAATTGTTGGAAGAATTACTTGTGTCATGCACAAAGTAGATGTCCTAACAAACTTACCAAAACTATCGTTTGTTAACATGAAATCTGTGGAGTGGTTGAAAAAGTGCATGTAAACTTACGACTTCAACTGTATATATGTGACAGTTAGCACGTTTGGTAGGCTACTAATGACCAGCAGCAGCATCAGAGCTAGGATAAGCCTAATTACAGTGACTAAATGTGGAATTTGACTGCCTTGATGACTCGTGACCGCCGGTGTGGCGGTAATACGGTCACCACAACAGCCCTAAGGCTGATGCAAAATATTTCTTTACAGTATAAGCGCAGCAACGCGCACAAGGCAGCAGGCTACGTTCGAAAGTTTGTTCCACAATGCTGTCAAAAGCGAACCGCACATGCAAGCGGTTTCATTTGACAGATGAAATATCCATTAGAAATTTAGAGGGGGAGATCTAAAGATGAAACAACTAGCATGGGTTGTTAATATGACTAGGATTGTGCCTTTGGCTACTGGACAATGAAAGAAAGTTGATTTGAATAGGCTACTGGTTGCAATGGCATACGGAATCTTTATACAAATAATTGCTTCCACGATATGGTCAGATTTTTGCTTTTGAAGCCAGGCAAGACATGCCTCATAATATCAAGCAAAACTTTCAGGTTTCAAACAATTAAGTATGTTTTCAAAATGCCTAGGCTACTACTTCCAGCTCATTGCAAAGTGGTGCGACACGCTGATGCCTGCCTACCGTGGCCATCAAAACTGTTTTTATAGAATTGCTGTGCAATGACTGGGCTTATAAAAGCACGTTTCACTCCAGCAGCGTCGAACAAGCTGTTTGAGGAGCTGTAGCTCTCGTCCTGTCTGACAGATTTTCAGCTAAAACTAGGCTCAGTGTATCTGTATGCTGTGCGCGTGTGATAAATAAGATGCTTAACAAAAATTCACACGGCAATTTAACCTATAGACCGATAAGCATGACCGGTCAAATGTATTTCCATCGACTGGTATTTCCCATCAATTAATGGGCTTAAAACATTACTTTGCAATATGACTTTTCTTCTTCTTCCGGACAATTGGCCTGAGAATTTGATTTAAATCGTCGTTTCATATTTTTTGGGGTGGGTCAAAAGCTGGCTGATACCGGCTAACGAAAACTCTGGTGTGAAGGTGAGTGATGACATTATATTTGAGTATATTCATGGGGCCGGTAGCAGGAAGACAGATCCAGTGATGTAGTGAAAGAGGAGGTGCATTAGTTACCGTCCAGGGAAGAGGCGGGGGAGTTGTTAGCGGAGGTGTTGAGCACGTGTAGCATCTGTTCACACCAGGTGGTGAAGCCGTCCTGGGGCTTCATGCCCTGCAGCAGCTTCAGCAGTTTGTCCTCCTCCTCTGTACGCTTCTTTCTCAACATGTACTGCTCGCTGCAGGGGGACACGGAAACAACGTTTACACACACAGGCCTTGGAACAGTTTACATACACACAAAACTTTCACACACACACACACACACACAGCATTAAACAGAGGCAAACAATGCACACACACAGTGAGGTGTACCTAAGAGAGGGGCTGCTGCGGCTGTTCTTCATGCCCATGTTGCGGAGGCTGTTCTGGTTCTTCACAGCCTCCTCCCAGACACCCATCCCTCCAGAGGTGCCTTTGGGCTCCATGCCCGCACCAGACCACATGCCCACAGATCCCTCACCCCACTGACCCATAGACAGGCCTCCATGCTGGGGGAAGACAGAGAGAGAACAGAGGGACATGGGTCACAATACTGGTTAACAGGGCCTGAAACTAACTTTTTGTTCCACCAGCCAAAATATATTTTGCCATAATTACACCAACCAGGCTGTGGTGGGATAAGCAATAAGGCACAAGGGGGTGTGGTATATGGCCAATATAACATGGCTAAGGGCTGTTCTTATGCACGACAACGCGGAGTGCCTGGATACAGCCCTAAGCCGTGGTATATTGGCCATATACCACAACTCCCCAAGGTGCCTTATTGCTATTAGAAACTGGTTAGCAACATAATTAGAGCAGTAAAAATACATATTTTGTCATACCCGTTCAAGGTTTGGTCTGATATACCACGGCTGTTAGCCAATCAGCAGTCAGGGCTCGAACCACTCAATACTTTTTAGTTCTGTGTGATTAGCTACCAGCTATATAACAAACACTTTGAAAACAGATACTGCAGCATGTATTTTTCTATAAATGTCCTCATACTTGACTTCTACCTTTATTTTTATTCCCAAATGCGAGAGAAATGTTTGCATAGTGGAGCCCTGACCACCCGGCAATGTGGCTGGTGAAATAGACCTTACATGCCAATGCCAAAACCTGCATTTGGCAGGTGTTCATTTTAGGCCCTGTTGGTTACACTTATGGGGATTGTAATAAATATCCTCAGAACACACTACACATTTCAAAACCTTCCTGTAGACATAGCGGGACAGCCTGTGTGTGTGTGTGTGTGTGTCTCCTCACCCTGTCTCTCTGCTGCTGGGCCCTCTGGTGTTGTGCCTGCTGTTTGAGCAGCCTATCGGTCTCTAGCTCCAACAGGCTGAGGCTCTTGCCTTGCTTGGAGAGGGCGGAGGCCTGCGGACCACTCCACACGGACCCCGACCCTGACCCAGACCCAGAGACACACCCTTGGCCCCCGGGCTGGGCCTGCTGCAGCAGCTTCATGATCAACTCCTGCTGCTGCCGACACTGCTGCTTACGCCTGTACAGCTCCTCTTCCTCACGCCTCTTCTGTTCCTCCTGCTGCCTCCTCTTCTCCTCCCGCCGCTTCCTCTCCTCCTCCTCTCGCTTGGCCCTGAGTTCAGCCTCACGCCGGTCCTGGAGCTGAGGTACAAGAGAGGAACAGAGTCAGAGAGAGAGCGTCAGAGAGAGAGAGAGCGTCAGAGCGAGCGCGTCAGAGAGAGAGAGAGAGAGAGAGCGTCAGAGCGAGCGCGTCAGAGAGAGAGAGAGAGAGAGAGAGCGTCAGAGCGAGCGCGTCAGAGAGAGAGAGAAAAAGCGTCAGAGCGAGCGCGTCAGAGAGAGAGAGAGAGAGCGTCAGAGCGAGCGCGTCAGAGAGAGAGAGAGAGAGCGTCAGAGCGAGCGCGTCAGAGAGAGAGAGAGAGAGCGTCAGAGCGAGCGCGTCAGAGAGAGAGAGAGAGAGAGAGCGTCAGAGCGAGCGCGTCAGAGAGAGAGAGAGAGAGCGTCAGAGCGAGCGCGTCAGAGAGAGAGAGAGAGAGTCAGAGCGAGCGCGTCAGAGAGAGAGAGAGAGCGTCAGAGCGAGCGCGTCAGAGAGAGAGAGAGCGTCAGAGCGAGCGCGTCAGAGAGAGAGAGAGCGCGTCAGAGAGCGCGAGAGCGTCAGAGAGAGAGAGAGAGTAAACAAAGGCAGTACCTTTTGTAGCTGCTCCAGAGATGGCCCCTGAGTGGAATGACTCATGGTTAAGTCCCATAGGTTGGCCTCACCGCCTGGAATAGGCCACAAACACGTTACTGACATATAATGGCAATGTGTAGAAGGACATCTGGGTGAATTAAAATATGTATAGCTGAGGTGTATCAGTGTTGGGAGGATATGCAACAGTGTGTGCTTATACAAATACAGTCAAATATATTGGCACCCTTTGCACTTTACAATGGAGTGCAATGGAGCAATGTTCTCTTCTCAAAACCGGTTGAATGGATATTTTTACACTGTAGGCAACGGAAACTTACCACAAGTAGGATACAATTCAATTAGCTGAGAATTACCTTGCCTTCAACCAAATTAGTTAAAATGTTTTACAATTTAGCCCTGGCAATTTTTTACTTTTAAGTGAAAATAATTTCAGTATAGATTTTTTTTGTGGTTCTGTGCAGTTGTACATCAAACAATACGTGTAAACACCAAACGTTTTAAATTCCAACTTATTTTAGAAGAACGTGAACCAATATATTTGACCGCATCTTTATAAAAAGTATGCTTATATAAAAGTGTATGTGAAGCAGCAAAAGACGCAGTGGGTTCCTTTTCAGTACCTGACTGCTGGGAGGCTGAGGTACGCATGTCCCACATAGACCCATTATCTGGTACTGACATTGACCTGTTCATCGAGGGCATCATGCTAGAATCCCCACTCCTGAAAACAGAAACGCATTGGTACACTCACAAATACCCTCATATAGATTCAGTGTGTGTGTGTGTGTGTGGGCGCGCCTACCTGTTCATGTGCTGGAACCTTATCTGCAGTTGTTGGTACAGAGCTGCAGTGGCTGCCTGTTCTAACTGTTTCTTTAGCAACTCCTGATCCATATTGCCCTGGGGAACAATACCTACAGGGTTACCATACTGGCCGTACCACTGCTTCAGACAACACCCAAGCACACCACTGATTATCTGCTCTGGATAGACACACGATATAGTTACAAGAGACATTATACATTATATTTCAGTAGAAGACATGATTGTGCCTATGCCATTACGGTACTCTACTTATTCACAGAAAATATGTTCACCACAGTCAACTAGCTCTGTGCTTTTGCTGTACCTGGATTACCTGACAAACCACACACACACACCAAAATACTAAGACACCAGCAGTGACCAGAAGTAAACAGAAACACTCAGACGTGTGCTCGCTCACTCACAGAGGACCCCCGAGGTGGTGGGGGCTGTCTCACCAGCAGGGGCGGGGGGGAGGGGCCGGGGGAGAAGGGCACACGTCCCCACATCTTGATGACGTCACCCAGGGGCTGGAAGCCCTCATCACAACCCCTCTTTACCAGCAGGGTCATGGAGAAGTAGCCTGCCTGGAACCACTCACACATCTCCACCGTGGAGAAGGGACCTGGACCGGGGGGAGGAGAGGAGAGAAGTAAGACATGGGTCATGACAATGTGATAAAGTATCTGTAAAATATTCAGACCCCTTGACTTAATGCATGTGTTACAGCCTGAATTCAAAATGGATTAAATAGATTTCTCTCATTAATCTACAACATGTTTGACATTTTTGCAAATTTATTGAGAATGAAATGCAGAAATATCTAATTTACGTAAGTATTCACACCCCCAAGTTAATACTTTGTAGAAGGACCTTTGGCGGCGATTACAGCTTTAAGTCGTCTTTGGTATGTCTGTCAGCTTTGCACAACTGGATTTTCTCCCATTCTTCCAAGCTCTTCAATTAGATGGGGAGCTGCGGTGAACAGCAATCTTCAAGTCTTTACACCAATTTTCAATGGAATTCAAGTCTGGGCTTTAGCTGGACCACTCAAGGACTTTCACATTATTGTTCTGAAGCCATTCCATCGTTGCTTTGGCTGTATGCTCGGGGTCCTGTTGGAATGTAAATCTTCTCACCAGTCTAAGGTTGTTTGCACACTGAAGCAGGTTCCCATCAAGGATTTTTGGATCCATTCATTGTTCATTCTATACTTACCAGTGTACCGGTCCTTGTTGCTGAAAAACATCCCAATAGCATGATGCTGTAAACACCATGCTTCACAGTAGGGATGGTGTTAGACAGGTAATGAGCTATGTCTGGTTTCCGCCAAAGAGTAACATTTTTGTCTCATCAGACCACAGAATATTGTGCCTTTCAGCTAACTCCAAGTGGCCCCTCTCCCATAAAGTCCAGATTCACAAAGTGCTGTAGACTGTTCTCCTTCTGGCAGGTTCTCCAATCTCAGCCAAGGAACTCTGTAGTTCTGTCAGTGGTAATTGGGTTCTTGGTCACCTCTCTGACCATGGTCCTTCTTGCCCGGCTGCTCAGTTTGGTCAGACAGCCAACTCTAGGCAGAGTATGGTTGGTTCCATATTTTTTCAATTTCCCAATGATTGAGACAAATGCGCTCTTGGAAACTTTCAACACTCTAGAAATCGTTTTATACCCTTCCCCAGATATATGACACATAAAAATTATCTCGAAGATCTATGGACAGTTCCTTGGACTTAATGGTATGGTTTCTGCACTGACATACACTGTCAAGTGTGGGGCCTTATATAGACGTGTGTTTCTTTCTAAATCATGTCTAAGCAATTGAAGTGGCCACAGGGGGACTCCAAGATGTAGTGACATTTCAATGATGATTGAATTTGGAGTGTCATAGCAAAGGGGTGTGAATACTTATGTATATACAGTGCATTCATAAAGTATTCAGACCCCTTCCATTTTTCTAAATTGTTTTACATTAGCCTTGATCTAAAATGAATTACATTCTTTTTTTCTTTCATCAATCTACACAATGCCCCATAATGACAAAGCGAAAGTTTTAGACATTTTTCCAACATATTAAAAATACAGAAATACCTTATTTACATAAGTATTCAGACCCTTTGCTATGAGACTCAAAATTGAGTTCAGGTGCATTCTGTTTCCATTGATCATCCTTGAGATGTTTCTACAACTTGATTGTCCACCTGTGGCAAATTCAATTGATTGGACATGATTTGGAAAGGCACACACACCTGTCTATATAAGGTTCCACAGTTGATAGTGCATGTCAGAGCAAAAACCAAGCCATGAGGTCGAAGGAATTGTCCTTAGAGGTCCGAGACAGGATTGTGTCAAGGCACAGATCTGGGGAAGGGTGCCAAAACATTTCTGCAGCATTGAAGGTCCCGAACAACATAGTGGCCTCAATAATTCTTGAATGGAAGAAGTTTGGAACCACCAAGACTCTTCCTAGAGCTGGCCGCCCAGCCAAACTGAGCAATTGGGGAAGAAGGGCCTTGGTCAGGGAGGTGACCAAGAACCTGATGGTCAATCTGACAGATCTCCAGAGTTCCTCTGTGGAGATGGGAGAACCTTCCAGAAGGAAAACCATCTCTGCAGCACTCCACCAATCAGGCCTTTATGGTAGAGTGGCCAGATGGAAGCCACTCCTCAGTAAAAGGCACATGACAGCCCGCTTGGAGTCTGCCAAAAAGGCACCTAAATGACTCTTGGACCATGAGAAACAAGATTCTCTGGTCTGATGAAAACAAGATTGAACTCTTTGGCCTGAGTGCAAAGCATCACTTCTGGAGGAAACCTGGTACCATCCCTACAGTGAAGCATGGTCGAGGCAGCATCATGCTGTGGGGATGTTTTTTAGCGGCAGGGACTGGGAGACAGGTCAGGATCGAGGAAAAGATAAATGGAGCAAAGTACAGAGAGTTCATTGATGAAAACCTGCTTGAGTGCTCAGGACCTCAGACTGGGGCGAAGGTTCACCTAGCAAAAGGACAACGACCCTAAGCACATAGCTAAGACAACGTAGGAGTGGCTTCGGGACAAGTCTCTGAATGTCCTTGAGTCCGGAATTGAACCCAATCGAACATCTCCGAGTTAAGGGTCTGAATAGTTAAGTAAATGTGATATCAGATTTTTTATAAATTTGTAAACATTTCTAAGAACCTGTTTTTGCTTCGTCATTATGGGGTATTCAGTGTAGATTGATAAGGAAACATTTTTTTAGATCCAATTTAGAATAAGGCTGTAATGTAACAAAATGTTGAAAAAGTCAAGGGGTCTGAATACTTTCTGAATGCACTGTAACTGCTAAAAATTGTTGTGAATGTGTGTGTCTACCTTGGATCTCTGCCTGGGGGTCCTTGTAGAACCACTTCATGGCTGCCTCATGGGAGAGGGGCAGGGCACAGTCCCTATGGGCCGAGTGGGAGTGTGTGTGTCCAGCGGTGTGTGTGTGTGAGTGTGGGGCTGGGTGTGTGTGAGTGTGAGAGGTGATGTTGTGGCCCTCCTGCAGTGCTTGAGTGAAACATTCCTCCTCAAGGGATGTGTCCTGCAGAGAGGCCACCATCTTTTCAGCCTCCTACAAGGTTGCGAGAGGAAGACAAAAATATAACACTAACACACAAATCAGCTAGTATATCAATTGTAATCTTGACAAAATTCAGTACTTGCATATACAAATGAATGCATGTCTCATTGACATGCTAATTCAAACCGCCCCGTACCTGTTGCAGGTGCTTCATGCCCTCGTCCTCCTCCACTTCTCCCCCTGTTGATGAGAGGAGAGATCCGAAGGAGGGAGGAGGCATCAGGCTGGAGGAGGTGGTGGTGGTGGTGGAGGAGGGGTCTGGACTGAGCTGAGCAACACTCCCTGGAGGTGAGCTGCCTGTGAGACCAGGAGGAGAGAGGAAGAGACATGTACAACTACTGTACTAGGGCCACTACTGAGCATACGTGAAACATTCTCTGGAGCAGATACAAACGGATTATCAAGACAACGATACATTTATAAAATGAATAAGCACTAGTTATATTTATTTGACCCTTCAAACTTCTTACTAATTATAAAATTATAAATTGTCCCGTTAGCAATAGCCCATATTAGAAGTAAAGGCTACGTATCGTTATTATTGATATCAGTAAAATGTACTCGATAAATGGTCAGTATCGAAACTTCCGGTTTATCGTCCCAGCTCTAGTTCACCACATGTGCATATCAGTAATTCACTCAGGCCTCTAAAGTGCGACCAATTTGATCGCATATGCGTCTAAATATTTTTGCTGTGCAACCAGGAGTTTTATTTTAAGAGCACTGTGAAAATAGAAAAAAAATTCCCAGATAAGGGTTGTAATAAGGCTTCGCATTACCGTTGTTTCAGAGTGCACTAGAGGAAAAAGTGAGTGCAGATTCGATAACGTCATGGTTGCACCATTACTAAAGTGAATACGGTTTGCTTCTAGCCCAACCAGGTCAAAAGATCTGACCCATATCACCAGCGCAACATTTTTATCTTCCCATAGCAGATCCCGGGACTGCATTTTACATTCACAAACCACATCGTCGTGGACCGTTCTAAAACTTCTTGCGAGTCGTTAACCATTTGTTTAAACTTGGTTCAGTCATGTTACCTCATTGGCTAGCTAGCTAACAATATCAGTATATACAAACATTTGGGGGCCCAGAAACGAAAAGGGATAGCTTCTTCATAGGATCAATGATCATAGCAAAAAGTGAATGCAGGGCATGAAACGTTTTTTTTTTTTTTTTAAACAGCCAAAATATTTTGGCCCATAATTTGACCAAAAACCCCAAAGAACACAGGTGAGCATGCTTTGTAATGTTTCTAAAACAAATGTATTACTAGTTACAAGTGATGTGGTTTTATTGCTCCATTTTATTTCATTTTTTGTGATCCGAGTGTTTTAATCAAAATATCAGACAAATTGTCATCTGCCCCTTTAAGGGCGGAAGGTTAACGTGGCAGCTAGGACACTCAAAACAAGTGACAGTGTGCCTGTGAGTGACTATTAGTCGATGCGTCTTCGCTGACACAAAGTAGGTTGTTTTTCAATGTAAATAGACCAACTTTTATGCAGGTGTGCAGCACTTCTAAAAATGAACCTTCAGCACTTCAATCAGTGTGCACAGCTCCCCAGCAAGGCACGATAGTCACGTCTATTATAGGTATTGGTTGAAGCTCCGCGTTAAATTCAAATCTCCCCATCATATCTAAGCCAATATGACACCAATCTCTATGAAAACTAGCAAATCAACATAGAAGTACACAACACACTCCCCGCCTCTCGTCAGGAGTAGTCCATCCGTAACAGAGAACCACACACCGTATTTTTTTTTAACAGGGTCGTTAGCAATTAAGTTGACAGTATTTCTTGTGCCTACCTAGCTCAAATTCTAGACGTCCGATTAAAACGAGACTATTGTGTCCATAAAGTGATCATTGGACATAAATGCCAGATTGATTAAGTTTGCAGGTGCAAGAGTTTTTATTTAATGTATCGCTCTCACATGCACATTTCCGTCCGTTAAGAAACAACGATGTTCTACATTTTTGTAGCATTTCTGACAACGTGAACATATTTTTTCGCCAAAACTCAACTCAGTCGGTTGCTCAGCAACACAGCTGCTTCCACCATGCTGCCAGTCATAAGAGGTGTATGCAAACCAACCTAGGTTATTGTATACAGCTAGGTATATGGTGGTATTCAAACTGAGGTTAATCAATAAATGTAAACAGCTTACTAGCTAACGTTACCTAGCTTGTACAAAGTCCAGCATCTAGCCTCTGTAGCTAGCGAACACTAGTCAGCTGAAAGCTAGCTAGATGACAAACAAGCACACTTTTTTCCACACTGATATGTTACAGCCTTATCCTAAAATTGATTTGTTTTCATTATAAAAACAGCAGCAATCTACACAACATAAATAATGAAAGCGAACAGGCTTTTAGACTTTGTTGCAAAAAAAAAAAGAATATATATAATAATAGAAATATCGGATTTACATAAGTCTTCAGACCCTTGCTATGAGACTCGAAATCAGGTGCATCCTGTTTCCATTGATCATCCTTCAGATGTTTCTACAACTTGATTGGAGTCCACCTGTTGCAAATTCAATTGATTGGACATGATTTGGAAAGGCACACACCTGCCTATATAAAAAAAGGTCCCACAGTTGACAGTGCATACCAAAGCAAAAACCAAGCCATGAGGTCAAAGGAATTGTCCATAGAGCTCCAAGACAGGATTGTGTCAAGCAACAGATCTGGGAAAGGGTCCCAAAAAATGTCTACAGCATTGAAGGTCCCCAAGAACACAGTGGCCACCATCATTCTTAAATGGAAGAAGTTTGGAACCACCAAGACTCTTCCTAGACCTGGCCGCCCAGCCAAACTGAGCAATTTGGGAAGAAGGGCCTTGGTCAGGGAGGTGACCAAGAAACTGATGGTCACTCTGTAAGAGCTCTAGATGTCCTCTGTGGAGATGGGAGAACCTTCCAGAAGGACAACCATCTCTGCAGAACTCCACCAAATCAATTCTTTATGGTAGAATAGCCAGACGGAAGCCACTCCTCAGTAAAAGGCACATGACAGCCCACCAGGAGTTTGCCAAAAGGTACCTAAAGGACTCTCAGACCATGAGAAACAAGATTCTCTGGTCTGATGAAACCAAGATTGAACTCTTTGGCCTGAATGCCAAGCGTCACATCAGGAGGAAACCTTGCTGCCACCACCGTGCTTCACCGTAGGGATGGTGCATCATGCTGTGGGGATGTTTTTCAGCAGCAGGGACTGAGAGACAGGATTGAAGCAAAGATGAATGGAGCAAAGTACAGAGAGATCCTTGATGAAAACATGCTCCAGAGCACTCAGGGCTTCAGACTGGGGCGAAGGTTCACCTAACAGGACTACGACCCACACAGCCCCGACAACACACAGCCCCGACAACGCAGGAGTGGCTTCGGGACAAGTATCTGAATGTCCTTGAGTGGCTCAGCCAGAGCCCAGACTTGAACCCAATCTCTGGAGAGACCTGAAAATGGCTGTGCAGCAACGTTCCCCATCCAACCTGACAGAGCTTGAGAGGATCTGCAGAGAAGAATGGGAGAAACTCCCCAAATACAGGTGTGCAAAGATTGTAGCGTCATACCAAAAGAAGACACGATGCTGTAATCCAGGCCAAAGGATTTTTCAACAAAGTACTGAGTAAAGGGTCTGAATACTTATGTAAAAGTGATATTTTTAGTTTATTAAATTAGCAAAAACATGTTTTTGCTTTGTCATTATGGTGGCTGGCTCTAACCAAAATAGAAAGGAGTGGGAGGCCCCGGTGCACAACTGAGGAAGAGGACAAGTACATTAGTGTCTAGTTTGAGAAACAGACACCTCACAAGTCCTAAACTGGCAGCTTCATTAAACAGTACCCGCAAAACACCAGTCTCAACGTCAACAGTGAAGAGGCAACTCTGGGATGCTGGTCTTCTAGGCAGAGTTGCAAAGAAAAAGCCATCTCTCAGACTGGCCAATAAAAGATTAAGATGGCAAAAGAATATAGACACTGGACAGAGGAAGATATGGCTTTGTGCTGGAAAACCTTGGTAGAGCATGGGTGGAATAGATATTGTGATGCTCATGTGAATTTCCATCATTTTTCGGCTTCCGACCAATGCCTATTCTCACTTAAATCATGTTTTACTTGAACATATTAATTCGTAGTTCGTATGAAACAAAACGACAAACACTTTGAAAAAAGCTACTGAAGCATTTATTTTGCTCTAAATGTTCTCCTACTTGACTTCTATCTCCATTTGCAAATGCGAGTGAAATGCTTGCATTGAGGAGCCCTGACCACACGCCAACATGGCTGGTGAAATTTGGCGGGTGTTCATTTTAGATATCTTGGATGTCAACATCGCGAATCTGACATCTTTAAAGAGACAGTGTACATGCATCAATAGGAAAATAGTGCTTTTACACAATGTAGAAATCTAATATTACACAAATTACTCATTTAAAAGAAAAGGTATTCATATCAACGTTTTAGCATTTATAATAAATACATGTCTTTACATATTATTTTAGGGCACACAACATGTGCTTCAAAAGTAGCTAGAATTAATATAGGCTGTATCTCAATTAAAAAAAATCTTATTTTCTGGTGCTATTAAATTTAATGTGCTGGTCCTAACCTTTAAGTTGGGAGCACCAGTGCTACTAATTAATATTTTTTAATTTAGAGCCGTGAAATCAGTATTTACCTTCAGTGGGCACGTGGTTAGTTTTGGAGGGGTGGGAGATAGGTGCCAGGGGAGCCTCCGGGGCACAGGGGACAGTGAGAGGGTCTGAGGAGGGAGAGGCAGAGACAGCAGGAGGAGATGGAGTCCGGTACTTGTCCACCCCCTCACATGCTGCTTCACACTCATCTAGAGAGAAAGAGAGGGTGAATGTACATTCTATGAATGCAGCAAGTTCTTATGTTAGCTGTTTATTAAAAGCCAGGGAAATTGTCTCACCTCTGTCAGTGTAGTTATCCTTGCCTTCCTGACCGTTCTCCTCGTCTTCCTCTAGAGCTTCAAACTCCAGATCCTCTTCAGTGATGATGTCCTTGGTGCCTTTCTGCTTAGACAAGCATAAGGCTCAGAATAGACATAAGGAACATGGAAACACACACGCAAACATACAGACAGAAATAACGCATGCCGGCCAACACACACCTTGATGCACATGAAGGCCCCAGAGGAGTCAAAGGTACCCATCTCTCCATCCTCCTCATCGGTGCACCACTCAGGAAGGCCGTCCCTGTCGTCCTCCCTACGGGGGCCCTCGCCGTCACGGAAGTCAAACTCAAACTTCCTCCGGCCGCCATGATCACGCCAGCCTGCAGACCGAGGACCCCCATCTGTGTGTGTGTGTGTGTGTGTGTGTGATTTGAGAGGGAGTGTCCATCAGACATGGAAAACATGCAAAGTACACACCATTAGTTTTGAGTAGAGAGTGTATGAGTGGTTAGGTGTGTGTGTGTGTGTGTGTCTGTACCTTCACGGCGGGCTCCTGCAACTCTCCAGGGTGGCTGCTCTCCTCCTCCTCCTCCTGCTGCTGCCTCTTCCTCCTCCTCACGAAGGGTACGCCAGTTATCGCTTTCAGCACGCCAGGAGTCCTTCTTGCCAAGAGGCCCCGCCTCCTCAAACCCTGGACGCACTACTTCAGCACGCCTGATTGGCTTCTCAAACCTGGGCCTCTCAGGTCTGACAGAAGGAAAGAGGATAAACAATAACCATCAATATGATCGAATGATAAGCACCTGGGGGCGAGGGCAGCATAGTGTAGAAGAGAGCCTACCGGTCATCCCAGCTTTGGCTGCGGAGCATTTCTCGGCCACGACCGAAGCCCACCTCTCCATCATCGGGACCTCCAGGAGCTCTTTGGTAGAATGCACCTTCACCTCTTCCTCTCCCTGCACAAACACACATACATCAGAAATTCATTCGGGGGGCCTATTCAGACAGTTACTACATTACTGTGTGTATAGCTGCACCATCCTGATCACTCCAGGTGGTGACTAACAGCACCTTTACCTCCTCTGATGCCTCCTCCACGACCCTTGGCCACACCTGCAGGGGCGGCCCCGCCTCCCTTTCCCATCAGCCTCAGCACAGCAACACTGTTCACAGACATGGAGAAGTTTCTCTGCAGGACAGAAGGAAGGAGAACGACATTGATGCAGAAATACATTTAGTCAACCTACACTGAAGCAGGATCAGCACAGAGTGTGAAAGTAGATGTTAAGATCTGAGACTTGAGAATTAATGCTGGCCAAATACTTCAGGGATCAGAGCAGTAAACCTCTGACTCACTAACCCAACCTATATCTCCTACAGTCTCACCTGCTCCTCCTCAGTTAGAGGCTCCAGGGCCAAAGGCTGCACAGGCTCATCCTGCAGGATAGCAGCAAACTCCTTGTCCTGCATGATATCCTCTGGGGGCTGGGAACACAGTTTGGTTTACTTCATACCCATTAGTCATAACCGGCCAGACACCTTCCACAAACAGTTGTATTGGAATCCTCATTAGAGTGAATCACTCACCTTGTCATCTTTGATATAAAGTGCTAGCATCTCCTCGCGGCCATAGCGGTAATCGGCCAGCTTGGATTTTGGCATTGCTGGAGAGGGAGGGGGGGACGTCACACTCCGCCCTCTGGATAGTGCACGGAGCCTGGGGAGAAGAAATTACCATCAGCACAATACATGCATAAATAACACGTAAAATTCAATAATTATTACTGACATAATAGTACTGGGCCATGTGAAAGACCATCTCCAACTATTATCTTCACCTCAAGTTTAGGTTGGATATGCATCGCCCATTATCTTCCCCTAGACAACTAAGGGCAACAAGCAGGAGCAGAATGAAAACAGTACAACGCCCATGATTATATTTTACTACAATTTTGAGATTTTGGGTTGTTGGCAATCTAGCAAGAATTCATGTTTGCGGTGCTCTTATTGAATGATTGGAGTAGGGATGAGGAGAAGCCCAACTAAGCGTATAAACCTGCTGATTGAGGCATTTTTCAAGGACAACTTCATTCCATTATTTTAAGCTAGCTATATACAAGTTGAAGAATCATCAATAAACAAAATGTGGTTCTCTTTTCTTTACATTCTAAAATGGAGAAGGATAGAATGCAGTGTTGAGAATGGGCCAATGAGGAAACAGATTGGAGCACTGAGGGAGGAAGGAGACAAGTGAAGGACAAGGGGAGTAAGGGGGACCCCTAAAATATTGAAGATATTCTTCAATTTACTGACATATTTTGTATTTGTATATTTTTATTTAACTAGGCAAGTCAGTTAAGAACAAATTCTTATTTACAATGACTGCATACCCCGGTCTCCCCTAACACGGACGACGCTGGGCAAATTGTGCACCGCCCTATGGGACTCCCGAACACGGCCGGTTGTGATACAGCCGTGTTCGAACCTGGGTCTGCAGTGACGTCTCTAGCACTGATGCAGTGCCTCCCCGAGATGCAGTGCCTCCCCGAGATGCATTGCCACCCCGAGATGCAGTGCCACCCCGAGATGCAGTGCCTCCCCGAGATGCAGTGCCTCCCCGAGATGCAGTGCCTCCCCGAGATGCAGTGCCTCCCCGAGATGCAGTGCCTTAGACCGCTGCTCGGGAGATCAATTCAATTAAAAACAAGAGTTGGTTATGGGCTAGGAATGTAAGCAGGGAGAGGAACGAATGAGTTATAGAACAAAGAGATGCGTCACCATTCTGGGCCGAAGTTAAGTGTTTCAGCAGTCATGCTCCTCTCTTCAACTGGAGCACAAGTCTTCTGTTGGCACAACAAGGGCGACAGTGAAATCATGTCATGGTGCCACATCATCAACCAATCAAATGTCCTCTTTGGGGAGTATTATAATACTATATCATATCACACAGCTCAAACACCCATCAAACACTTGTACCCAATAACAACCCCCCCCCCCCCAACATCCACATCTAGGACACAATATGCCCAGGCAACTTTAGAGTGAGTGGAGCGCTAACCTTGTCCAGAGGTTTGAACCAGTTTGGTCCAGATACGATGAGGGGGCTAAAGTCTATTTGGTTCTTCTTTGTGCAGTGGTTTAGAGTGGGTGTACTTGGGCCAAACAAATCTGTAAATCTGTTACACTGAGCAAATAGCTGCCAGCCTCTGAAAAAGGGGTTAGGTGAGGTGATGGAGTGGCCAAATGTGACAGCAAGCTCACCAATCAACAAATGAAAACAAAAACGCTAAGTTCATTGACAAATAGCACCAGTAATTACATCAACATTGGAGTTGATCATAATAATGACCATGAAACAAAATTGTGAAGAACAGGAGATCACAGGGAGAGATATGTGTATCTTCTTCACATGCATTTATTATTGTATCCACTTCTGTCTTCTTACTCCTGCTTCAGTCTTTACATCGGGTCTATTGTTTCTCCTTTCCTCCAAACACCTGGGGAAACAAGATACAGATACTCAATTTAGTTTTCACATGCAAATAATATTTACCACATCCACAGAAAGGTAAAAACCTCTTCAAGTAGTTGTAAATGACAGGTGTTTTCACTTGTAGTTGTACACCGACAGTTAGTATATTTCGCCTATCTAAGATGAAGGCCAGGTTCATTCCCGACCTCTGTTCATAACGAAACGATTCACAGCCGAATAAAGTAGCAACTAATTAACTGTACCAACTGAACACTAACTATCCAAGTACGTTAACTACCTAGCTAACTTTTCAATAACATAACACGGCATAGCCAACTGGCTGCGAGGCAATACACAGACGTTACAATTAAGTTCAGATAAAAATTAGCAAAAGGACAAATTAACTCAATGCAACTGTGCTATTTTCGATTAACCTCAAATGCAAAACAATTTGCACGAACGTATCACTTCAGACAAATAATGGGTGCGTGTTCAAGAAAAACACTGAAGTTTCATTTGAAGTTGCGCAATAACATTTATCTAATTGAACCAGTTTGCTACAATGAATCACCGTATCTGTAGTCAGCTAACTAACTAACCTAGTTGAACGATGTAGGTAAATAGGTCACGTTAGATTAGATGAGTAACCATGAACAGCAGTGATCAGCCCTTTACCCACCCAGCCCCCACTCGCAACGAGCAGGCTACATCTCAACTTTAGGCCGCTGCTTGGGCCTTCCCTTTAGCTAGCTCAAGTTAGCTACCATGGCTGCAAAGTGCGCGGACAATGTTGCTATCTTGCTAGTTAATTAACTAGTTAGCTAACCATCTTGACACAATCCCGCAGGAAAAATGAGCAATATGTTGCTTAAGCAGTGCAATTTATTATATTGCAGTATAACACGTTTACCTAAATAATTGTGGCAATTTCGACACTTACCTTTTGTTGAAAGCTGGTCGCACTAGCTAGCCAGCTAAGTAGCCAGCTAGCCAGCTACAACTTAGCTAGCTGGTAGCTGCAAATTTAGCGAAATTCAAATGTAGCTAGTTAAATCCTGTTTTTAACAACATATGCCTGTATTTCGCAATGACCTGTATATCTCCAGGTTACTTCCTTGCAACTATATGTTGAATATTAGCTTGAACCACGTTTGATTAATTATAATTTCCTCTGACCAACGTTCGCTGCAAATATTTTCATAACTCGCTTTCTCGTCTTGTTTGTGTTTTAGAAAAATGGCTGATCTCCTTGCATTATTTGACAGCTGTGGTTTTTTTGTGTGTGTTTTTTTTTTTTTTACTTCTATCGAAAATTCAGGCGATGACCAAACTAGTTGTTGGTGTATTACCGCCACCTCTCGGGTTGGAGTGGGACAAACAAACCCCCACCCCCCTCTCTCTATCAATTCCATTTCAATTCAGTTTAAGGGCTTTATTGGCATGGGAAACAAATGTTAACATTGCCAAAGCAAGTGGAGTAGATTGTAAACAATAAAAACTTACAGTAAACATTACACTCAGAAGTTCCAAAAGAATAAAAATATTTCAAATGTCATAGTATGTATATATACAGTGCTGTAACAATGTGCAAATAGTTAAAGTACAAACAGGAAAATAAATAAGCATACATATGGGTTGTATTTACAATGGTGTTTGTTCTTAACTGGTTGCCCTTTTCTTGTGGCAACAGGTCACAAATCTTGCTGCTGTGTAGATATGGGAGTTGATCAAAATTGGGTTTGTCTTCAAATTCTTTGTGGATCTGTGTAATCTGAGGGAAATATGTGTCTTATACATTTTGCAGGAGGTTAGGAAGTGCAGCTCAGTTTCCAACTCATTTTGTGGGCAGTGTGCACATAGCCTGTCTTCTCTTGAGAGCCAGGTCTGCCTACGGGGGCCTTTCTCAATAGCAAGGCTATGCTCACTGAGTCTGTACATAGTCAAAGCTTTCCTTAAGTTTGGGTCAGTTACAGTGGTCAGGTATTCTGCCACAGTGTACTCTCTGTTGAGGGCCAAATAGCATTCTAGTTTGCTCTGTTTTTTTTTTAATCATTCTTTCCCATGTGCCAAGTAATTATCTTTATGTTTTCTCATGATTTGTTTAGGTCTAAATGTGTTGTTGTGTTTGTGAACAAAGCCCCAGGACCAGCTTGCTTAGGGGACTCTTCTCCAGGTTAATCTCTCTATCTCTCTCTTTGACACTTTATTATGTGGGGCCTGTATGCATTCCAGTACAAAGGATTTGCATGGACAGAGAGCGAGACTTTCAATTTCAGAGACAAGTATACTGACAGCTTCCACTGCACCACTTCTTGAGCACTTTTCTCCATGGTTCCTTGAAGTCATAGAGAAAGCTCAGGCGCTGGCCTGGGTACTTCTTCTGATGCTGGTGGAGGCAGAGGTACAGGAGAACTACTCACCTGAGTGTTGTGAGTTCATGTACATGGGCTTGAGGATAAAAGTCTGAAAAAGATTTGCCCACACTAAATCAAATCAAATTTTAATGGTCACATACACGTGTTTAGCAGATGTTATTGTGGGTGTAGCGAAATGCTTGTGCTTCTAGCTCCGACAGTTTCACAACATATACCCAAATACACATAAATCAAAGTAAGGAATGAATTAAGAATATATACTGTACATATATGGACGAGTGATGTCAGAGCGGCATTGGACTAAGATACAGTAGCATAGTATAGAATACAGTATATACATATGAGATGAGTGATGCAGGATATGTTAACATAATTAAAGTGACTAGGATATCGTAGAATAGTATAGAATACAGTTTATACATATGAGATGAGTAATGCAAGCTACGGAAACATTATTAAAGTGGCTAGTGTTCCATTTCTTAAAGTGGCCAGTGATTTCTCATCTATGTCTATAGGCAGCAGCCTCTAATGTGCTAGTGATGGCTGTTTAATAGTCTGATGGCTTTGAGATAGAAGCTGTTTTTCAGCCTCTCGGTCCAAGCTTTGATGCACCTGTACTGACCTCGCCTTCTGGATGATAACGGGGTGAACAGGCAGTGGCTCGGATGGTTGATGTCCTTGTTGATCTTTTGGCCTTACTGTGGCATCGGGTGCTGTAGGTGTCCAGGAGGGTGGGAAGTTTGCCCCCAGTAATTCGCCCACAACAGATGGGATAGGGAAGTGTGCAGTGTGGTGGCGATTGCATTGTCTGTGGATCTATTGGGGCGGTAAGCAAATTGGGTAGCAGGTAAGGTGGAGGTGATATGATCCTTGACTAGTCTCTCAAATCACTTTATGATGACAGATGTGAGTACTACGGTTTGATAGTCAGTTAGTTCAGTTACCTTTGCTTTCTTAGGGACAGGGACAATGGTGGTCATCTTGAAGCATGTGGGGACAACAGACTGGGATAGGGAGAGATTGAATACATCTGTAAACACACCATACAGAATATCCCGAAAGAGCCGTGTTTCTGTGAAACAGAGTATGTTACAATCCTTGATGTCTCTCTGGAAAGCAACCCTCATCTTGAGCTTGTCAACTTTATTATCAAGAGACTGAAAATTAGCGAGCAATATACTCGGTGGGTGGTGTGCACGCCTCTTAAGTCGGACCAGAAGACCGCTCCGAGTACCTCTCCTCCGCCAGCAGGGTTTTGGGTCAGCCTCTGGAATCAATTCAATTTCCCTGGGGGTAGCAAACAAAGGATCCTCTTCGGGAAAGTCATATTCCTGGTCGTAATGCTGGTAGTGCTGGTGAATTACCGCCACTCTTATATACAATCATTCTTATAGGCTGTATGTAATAACACAAAACATTTTCTGGACTAATAATGTGAGAAACAGTACTGACGCAAGGCAGCCATCTCTGTCGGCGCCAACAGGCAAGCCACGTTTTGTCACCCTGTATGATACCTTTGACCACAATCATGTCTACTCAGCCTACACCTTTAAGCGCTCTGACGGCACCAAAAAGGTTGGTGTGCCCTGGATGTACGAGCCACAGTTGCTTTGACAGACTCCTGTATATAACAGCATCTCTGCAACCTTGCCTTGAGCTTGAATCAGTTTCACTGTCATTGGCTACAGTAACAGCTCTATGGCCTTTGTGCAAATGAAATGAATTGTGAGCAATATACTGTTGTGTTATGAATGTGCATCTGAAGAGCGATTCCATGAGGGTCCACTGACTGTGATTCCTTGAGTACTACTGTTCTGTTTTTGGGGAGATGCAGCCCTTTCCTCAAGGTGACCTCCGTCGCAGTTTTGAGGATGCTCAGGCGGTGCTGGAAGACTATTCCAACACGGTGAACTTTGAGCCACCTGAAACCTGAACCCTGACGAGTACCAGTCTGACCCCAGCGGTCCCTGGAAGACCCACGAGCACACCATCCGTCGCCGCTTCAACAACTACTGACGCGGCACCGCCTTCGTGGTCACCGGTGTCACCACCTCCGGGAACATGATCTGTCACCACAACATTGACCACGTGGCTGTCCCCATCTACTTGTGGCAGGCCTACTGCTGCATCGACTACGACCGCAAGTTCCCAGCCTATGCGGCCCACGGTCTCAGTGAGATGGCCTGAGGTGGTGGAGATGTCTGTTCAGCAGCTTGAGAACTTCCTCAAGAGTGTCACCTTGGTGGACAAGACCTTTCAGATCTTCTATGATAACCGTATGCCCCCTGATAATGGCCTGCACATGTCTTGACACTATACTTAAAATAACGTGTAGCTTGATTTACTTGACCTGTAATGTAATGGAAAAAGAGTTACATTTGATGTGTTGTCTTTCATAAATACTTGCGGTTTGCTTCAACCTTTATTTATTTTCTCTCAGGACATCATGATCTCTCGCCTCATATATCGAATGTATAGCCTCACTCACTCACTCACTCACTCACTCACTCACTCACTCACTCACTCACTCACTCACTCACTCACTCACTCACTCACTCACTCACTCACTCACTCACTCTCCTTTGTCTCTGATCAAAGTCTATACCATGGAAGTGCTAACCTGCAGGAGAGAGAGGAAGGACTGAGATGACAAGACAAAAGAGGGTTAATGACATGCAGGTGCTTGCACAGATTTGTAGTCTTGCATGATGTCTACTTTGATGCTAATTAGAATTTGAGAGTAAATTGAGCCAAATATATTGATAAAAGTAACCTTATCCGGGATAAATTTACACGGTTAACAAAACATCACACCAGGGAAAGCCTACATGAAACACAGACCTTGTTTTAAATAAAGGTTTGAAGTGGTTCTAAAATCCCCTATGGGAAAAATGCCACGGGAAAAAACGATTGGAACGATTTCAGTGTTTGACCGCTAGGTTTTATGGGTATTATGACGTGTCCACCAGTGGCAGTTGGTGCCGTTTAAGATTTATTTTCATGAGCATGGCCTTATTTCTATTACAGCATTTGGAATGACTGTCATTCATATTCCATTCACCCAGTTCAATGTAACATCGATTGTCTGTGACCAGGTGAAAAAACCTTCCCAAGCCAAACCTTCATATCATAGCCTCTAACCCAGGCCTGGGAAATTATTTTCCATGGAGGGCCACATTAGAATATATATATACAGCAGGTGAAATAAGTATTGAACACGTCACCATTTTTCTCAGTAAATATATTTCCAAAGGTGCTATTGACATGAAATTTTCACCAGATGTTGGTAACAACCCAAGTAATCCATACATAAAAAGAAACCAAAACAAATAAGTTCAGAACTTAAGTTATGTGTAATAATGTGAAATGACACAGGGACAAAGTATTGAACACACTTACTGATATTTATTTAATACTTTGTACAAAAGCCTATGTTGGTAATGACAGCTTCAAGACGCCTCCTGTATGGAGAAACTAGTCGCATGCATTGCTCTGGTGTGATTTTGGCCCATTCTTCCACACAAACAGTCTTCAAATCTTGAAGGTTCCGTGGGCCTCTTCTATGAATCTTGATCTTCAGTTCTTTCCATAGATTTTCAATGGGATTTAAGTCAGGTGATTGGCTGGGCCATTCTAGCAGCTTTATTTTCTTTCTTTGAAACCAATTTTCCTTGGCTGTGTGTTTGGGATCATTGTCTTGCTGAAATGTCCACCCTCGTTTAATCTTCATCATCCTGGTAGATGGCAGCAGATTTTTGTCAAGAATGTCTCGGTAAATTTGCCCATTCATCCTTCCTTCAATTATGTGAAGTACCATTTGCTGAAAAGCAGCCCCACACCATGATGTTCCCACCTCCAAACTTCACTGTTGGTATGGTGTTTTTAGGGTGATGTGCAGTGCCATTTCTCCTCCAAACATGGTGTGTATTATGACATCCAAACAGTTCAATTTTGCTCTCATCTGACCACACTATATTCTCCCAGTATTTCACTGGCTTTTCCAAATGTTTTGCAGCAAACTTTAAACGAGCTTCAACATGCTTTTGTTTCAGCAATGGAGTCTTGCGTGGTGAGCGTGCGTACAGGCCATGGCGGTGGAGTGCATTACTTACTGTTTTCTTTGAGACAACAGTACCTGCTAATTGCAGGTCTTTTTGAAGCTCTCCACAAGTGGTCCTTGGCTCTTGGACAACTCTTCTGATTATTGTTTTCACTCCTCTGTCAGAAATCTTGCGAGGAGCACCTGGTCGAGGCAAATTTATGGTGAAATGATTGTCTTTCCACTTCCGTATTATGGCTCCAACAGTGCTCACTGGAACATTCAGAAGCTTAGAAATGCGCCTATAACCAATGCCATCATTATGTTTTGCAACAATTAGGTTGCGAAGGTCTTGAGACAGCTCTTTGCTTTTACCCATCATGAGATGTGTCTTGTGTGACACCTTGGCAATGAGACCTTTTTGTAGGCCATCAGTTGGGACTGAACCAGCTGATATTAATTTGCACTGACAGAGGGCTGGATTGCTTTTTAATTACTGATATTTTTCAGCTGTTGTCTTGGCTTTCCATGCCTTTTTGCACCTCCCTTTCTTCATGTGTTCAATACATTTTCCCTGTGTCATTTCACATTATTACGCATAACTTAATTTCTGAACTTATTTGTTTTGGTTTCTTTGTATGTATGGATTATTTACTGAGAAAAATGGTGACGTGTTCAATACTTATTTCAACCGCTGTATATATATATTCCAATGTGGCCCTCCATGGAAAATCATTTCCCAGGCCTGGGTTATGGCAACGTCTCGGCATCCGACCGTAAGGTGCTACAGAGGGTAGTGCGTGCGGCCCAGTACATCACTGGGGCCAAGCTTCCTGCCATCCGGGACCTACAGTTGATGTCGTAAGTTTACATACATTTAGGTTGAAGTCATTAAAACTAATTTTTCAAACACTCCACATATTTCATGTTAACAAACTATAGTTTTTGCAAGTCGGTTAGGACATCTACTGTCATGTCCTGATTTGTTTCACCTGTCTGTGTTTGTCCCCTCCCCACACCAGGTGCACCCTATCTCCCTCATCAATAAGTTTGGGTATTTAATCCCTTGGGTTCTGTTGGGGTTTTGCCAGATCGTCTTGCCTAGTCAGTCGTTCCAGCGTTCTTGTATTACTAACTCTGCCAGTCTTTTTCCCGGTATTTGGACCTCTACCTGCCTGTTGGATTACGTGCCTGTCTATCCCCTCCTGTGCCTTCAACATTCTGATCTCCTGCTAAAACGAACTCTGCCTGTGTTACGGATTACGAGCCTGTCTACTCCTCTGCACTGCCATCCTTCTGATTCCCGGTACCGAACGCTGCCTGCATTACGACGACGAGCCTGACTCTCCTTTTTGGACTATTGCCTTTCTGATTCCCTGTTACGAACACTGCCTGTCATTCACTACGAGACTGTCTTGCCCATATACTTGATTAAATATTTAATCATATCTCTGCCTCCGTGTCCGCTTTTGGGTCCCGTATTTCTGTCGTTGTGTCATCTACTTTGTGCATGACACAAGTAATTCTTCCAACAATTGTTTACAGACAGATTATTTCACTTATAATTCACTATATCACAATTCCAGTGGGTCAGAAGTTTACATACAATAAGTTGACTGTGCCTTTAAACAGTTTGGAAAATTCCAGAAAATTATGTCATGGCTTTAGAAGCTTCTGATAGGCTAATTGACATCATTTGAGATAATTGGAGGTGTAGCTGTTTATGTATTTCAAGGCCTACCTTTGTTCGACATCATTGAAAAATCAAAATATATATATATTTTTTTTAGACCTCCACAAGTCTGGTTCATCCTTGGGAGCAATTTCCAAACTCCTGAAGGTACCATGTTCATCTGTACAAACAATAGTATGCAAGTTTAAACACCATGGGACCACGCAGCCGTTATACTGCTCAGGAAGGAGACAAACTCTGTCTCCTAGAGATGAACACACTTTGGTGCGAAAAGTGCAAATCAATCCCAGAACAACAGCAAAGGACCTTGTGAAGATGCTGGAGGAGACAGGTACAAAAGTAACTATATCCACAGTAAAACAAGTCCACTCAGCAAGGAAGCAGCCACTGCTCCAAAACCGCCATAAAAAAGCCAGACTACGGTTTGCAACTGCACATGGGGACAAAGATCGTACGTTTTGGAGAAATGTCCTCTGGTCTGAGGAAACAAAAATAGAACTGTTTGGCCATAATGACCATTGTTGTGTTTGGAGGAAAAAAGGGGAGGCTTGCAAGCTGAAGAACAACATCCCAACTGTGAAGCACGGGGGTGGCAGCATCATGTTGTGGGGGTGCTTTGCTGCAGGAGGGACTGGTGCACTTCACAATATAGATGGCATCATGAGGAAGGAAAATTATGTGGATATATTGAAGCAACATCTCAAGACATCAGTCAGGAAGTTAAAGCTTGGTCACAAATGGGTCTTCCAAATGGACAATGACCCCAGGCATACTTAAAGTTGTGGCAAAATTGCTTAAGGGCAACAAAGTCAAGGTATTGGAGTGGCCATTACAAAGCCTTAACCTCAATCCTATAGAAAATTTAGCCAAAGTTCACCCAACTTATTGTGGGAAGCTTGTGGAAGGCTTTCCGAAACGTTTGACCCAAGTTAAACAATTTATAGCAATGCTACCAAATACTAATTGAGTGTATGTAAACTTCTGACCCATTGGGAATGTGATGAAAGAAATACAAGCTTAAATAAACCATTCTCTCTACTATTATTCTGACATTTCACATTCTTAAAATAAAGTGGTGATCCTAACTGACCTAAGACAGGGAATGTTTACTAGGATTAAATGTCAGGAATTGTGAAAAACTGAGTTTAAATGTATTTGGCTAAGGTGTATGTAAACATCTGACTTCAACTGTATATACTAGGCGGTGTCAGAGGAAGGCCCTGGTGGTCAAAGACTCCAGTCACCCAAGTCATAGACTGTTCTCTCTGCTACTGCACGTCAAGTGTTACCTGAGTGCCAAGTCTACCCCCAAACCATAAGACTGCTGAACAATTAATCAAATAGCCACCGGGACTATTTACATGAACACTTTTTATTTTATTTTTTACTTTAATTTATTTAGTAAATATTGTCTTAACTCTATTTCTTGAACTGCATTGTTGGTTAAGGGCTTGTAAGTAATCAATGCCATCCATTCCCTCATTTAGAACAGACCGCTGAAGAATGACAGCGTTTGCTTGCATGTTCAGCATACAGCGTGGTAAGATACGTCAATAATTGCATGGCAGTTTGCCAAAACACTACACGGTTAACCTGGAGAGACCGTCTAGTTTTCCTCTGTGGTGCGCATAGGGAATTCCATTGCGCTCTGAACAAGGGACAAGGACACAAGTGGAGAAAACCTATTTCGAGCTAATTGCATATAGTGTAGGCATAAAAACTAGACAATTCGGCGACGGAAGTGTTTTTTTACGGAGTATATTGCACATGTACTTTGTTTAGCAATGCATTCTAAAAATGTTGGACCATTTTGCAAATGTCTTCCATTTCAGGTAAGATATATATTGCACATCATTGAACGATGTTTTATTTGATAACAATACTGTTTTGGTGATATAAAGTAATACTGAAGCAAACATGTTTTTTGTGCGCAAAGTTCCAAACGCATGTTTGAAAGTTTCCAAAGTATATTTTCAGAGGGACGTGCCTACGGTACCTTCGATGGTATCGTTATGGCATGGTTATTGGCATCCCCCAACAGGTTTTGGGAGTTTAAAAGTCAATGAGTTGCTGTATGTAGTGAGGAACAGAACTATACCCGCAACGACCTCTCTGGTGCATAAAGTACACATGGGGGTGCCATGTCTACTGTCAAATCAAATAAAAGTTTATTGAGTGTGTACACGGATTTTCAGATGTTAAATCCATGACATACAGTAAGGTATCATTATGTTCTGAAACGATGCATTACAGTAAGAGTGGAAAGCACAATAACCTCATGATTATTTATCTGACATTGTGTTTATGTGTTCTTCTAGGAGTTAGTGTGATGTGCATGGCCACAAACTTGTCTGCAGTTATTGGTCAATAAATCTGGGAAAGTGGACCTGGGAGTTAGTTGTCATAGGGAGTTGATGTCCCTTCAGTGTAAATCCTCCCGCAGAAGTAAATCAGAATTATATTTTATAACCCACCTCATGTTTAACCCACCTTCATAGAGAAGCCAACGTATTGGCCGGAATGGGTTGTCCCAGTCCAACAGTCCAAACAGTCAATTTTTGTACATCATTTACAGTATATCTGCTCCAGTGATCCTCTATTCTCTGGTTGACATAACTGCCTGTTATTTGATTGTCGGATTTGCTGCCAGTCTGTAACTGCTCTCAGCCACCATTTCTAGCATTAGCCTGATGATGTGTGTTGTCCCCCACTCAGGGCCAGTGATGGTACTGCTGATGGTACTCCAGTGGGCAGGACGAGGCCTCCCTTCTCCTGTCAGGCCCATCTGTGACCCCCGCGTTCTGGACCGCTTCGTCATGGAGGCCCGCGACACAGAGACCGCTCTGGTGAGATACTGACTGACTGAGGCCTAACCAACACTTTTACATGTTTGAAAAATGTCACATTAGAAGACGGATGAAGATATTATTCGAGTGTTTAATGTACAGAGACAATTCAGCTTTGTTAGTGTGATCGATCTGTCGGTGTGTCTCATCTTGCCCTAACTCTGACAATATGTCTTGCCTTCCTTCCCTCTCGCAGCGAGGTTGCAAGGCAGGGTGTGGAGTGACAGGCACATTCATGGTGCCTCTGACAAATGTTGACTTTGTTGTCTGGGAGACAAAGGATGTGAGTACCTGTCTATCAGTTCAATACCTGGGTTGTTCCACAAAATGAGTGCCTTTTGATGAGTGCCCTTTGATATTTTAAGTAGAAATTGTGAACCAATATTGAATTTGAAAAGCCTGTTATATTAAATGAAGTGCTCTTTAATACAGACCACATGGATAATTCAATAAATCAGATTATTTTATGAATAAAGACTTGTTAAAGTGCCAAAATTCAGCAAGAACACCAAGGTAACCTATTTAAATGACTATTGCCCAGTAGCACTCACATCTGTAGCCATGAAGTGCTTTGAAAGGCTGGCTCACATCCACACCATCATCCCGACATCCTGGACCCACTCCAATTCTCATAACGCCCAACAGATCCACAGATGACATAATCTCTACTGCACTCCACACTGCCGTTTCCCACTTGGACAAAAAGCTGTCATTGTAAATAAGAATTTGTTTTTAACTGACTTGCCTAGTTAAATAAAGGTTAAATAAAAATCCCTACGTGAAAAATATTGTTCATTGACTACAGCTCAGCGTTCAACACCATAGTGCCCTCCAAGCTCATCACTAAGCTAAGGACCCTGGGACTGAACACCTCCCTCTGCAACTGGATCCTGGACTTCCTGATGGGATGCCCCCAGGTGGTGAGGGTAGGCAACAACACATCCGCCACACTGACCCTCAACACTGGAGCACCTCAGGGGTGTGTACAGCCTATAGGGAGGAGGTCAGAGACCTGGCAGGACAAGAACCTCTCTCTCAACCTCAGCAAGACAAAGGAGCTGATCATGGACTACAGGAAATGAAGGGCACACCCCCATTCACATCAACAAGGCTGTAGTGGAGCGGGGTGAGAGCTTCAAGTTCCTTGGTGTCCAGATCACTAAGGATCTACCATGGTCCAAACACACCAACATAGTGGTGAAGAGGGCACGACAACGCCTGTTCCCCCTCAAGAGGCTGAAAAGATTTATCATGGGCCCTCTGATCCTCAAAAAGTTATACAGCTGCAATACTGAGAGCATCTTGACTGGCTGCATCACCGTTTGGTATGGCAACTGCTCTGCAGCGATCGCAAGGTGCTACAGACAGAGGGTGGTGCGGACGGCCCAGTACATCACTGGGGCCGAGCTCCCTGCCATCCAGGACCTCTATACCAGGCGGTGTCAGAGGAAGGCCCTAAAAATGGTCAAATATTCTAGCCACCCAAGCCATAAGTCATAGACTGTTCTCTCTGCTACAGCACGGCAAGCGGGACCGATGCACCAAGTCTGGAACCAACAGGACCCTGAACAGCTTCTACCCCCAAGCCATAAGACTGCTAAATAGTAATTTATACCAAATAGCTACCTGGACTATCTGCATTGACCCTTTTTACACTCACTCTTTTGACTCATCACACGCTGCTGCTACTGTTAATTATCTATCACTTTATTTCTAGTTATATGTACATATCTACCCCAGTTACCTCGTACCCCTGCACATGGACTCGGTACTGGTACCCCTTGTATATAGACACGTTTTTGTTATTAATTGTGCAACAATTGTGGTTTTTATTATTCCGTGTTTTACTTTTCTTTCATCTCTCTGTTTTATTTCTCTGCGTTGTTGTGAATTGCCCGTAAGTAAGCGTTTCACTGTTAGTCCGTACCTGTTGTTTGCAAAGCATGTGACGTTAACATTTGATTTGATTTACATTGAGTCCACTGAGCTCTGCCTGCCAAAAAAATGTGTTTCTGTAAAGTGTACCCATAAATACTGGAGTACATTCGCCCTAATGTCAACGCGTCTTTAGCTACATTATGCTAATGTATAATGACATACTTTGAGTTTTGGATGCATTTATTTAATGTGTGTATGTAATGTGTACTATGTGTGTGTATGCCCAGACTGGGGTGCAGGCTCTGGAGGTCCAGTCGGGGCTGTCGCTGTTCGGCCAGGCCCTGGGTGTTGTGAGGGAGTCAGTGAGCCATTCTGCCGTGCAGATCCTGATCGACAACAACAAGAGCAACATCCACAGCCTGGGCCAGGTGCTGCGCAGCCTCCACATCCAGGTGACTGACTGAGGAGTGTGAGTGTCTCGTCTACAGCACGGCCAGTGGATGGGACTGTGGTGGAAACAGTTTGTTATGTGGGGCCAGAAAACCTCCTTGTCCCAATAGGCCCAGAGTAATTCCTGATCACATGACCTGACCAGGAAAAACTCCTAGCCCACTTATCAGATATGTTTGTGTGTCTCAGTTTTTTTCTCCTTAATGTGTGAGTCAGTTTGTACGTACAATACTCTACTGTACTGTACTGGACCTCCCCTGCAGAGGACCATAGGTACCACAGGAGGCTGGTGAGGGGAAGACGTCTCATAATAATTCCTGGAATTGAGTGAATGGAATGGTATCCAACACAGGTGTTTGACACCATTCCATTTATTCAGTTCTAGCCATTACAATGGGCCCGTCCTCCCTAATTAAGGTGCCATCAGCCGCCTGTGGTGGGTACAGTCAGTCAGACATTCCCCTGCCCTCTCCCCTCAGTGTGCCACCGCCTACCTGCCGCGCTTTGTTTGCTTGTCTGTCAGAGGCGCCACTCTTCTCAGAAACCTGCGCCTTTTCAGGGTAGGGCAGTTCAGTGAGTGAGATAGCATTGAGCAGGCCGGGCATGGCAGTGGAAGTAAGTGGAAAGGCGTCAGAATGGGGGTTCTATTTGGCTGCACACAGTTTGGTATGGAGTAGCAGGCCAGGAGAATCCTGCAGTAGACCCGCTTCCACAGAACAGATGGCTGGTGCTTTCTTTTCAGGGTTGTATGCTAAACCTTGTTCTTCCTCTCATCCATTGAACAGGACCTGTCTCTTCCTCCAGCACCAGCAGTAGGTGACTCAGTGACTAGGAAGGTGTCGTCTCTATCTGAGCTGCTCCATGTCCACACCAACTTCCTACGAGGGAAGGTTCGCCTGCTGCTCACCAACGCGCCTGCCTGTCAACAGAACAGCACTTGATTGGAGCTTTCCTCAAAGGCAGAGGCTGTGATTGGACCGTTGTTCAGAGATAGGTTGAGGTCATTGGACTTTTTCTGAAATCTCTGAATGGCTTTCCAAGTATGGAATGTGTAGACAAGTTGATTGCTGACCGGACAAAAACTGGTGGAAAAGTCAGTTCCCTGTGGCGGAGTTGATGAGAACATGAATGAGTGAGAGAGAAGAAAATGAACTTCTACAACTCATTGACCTCATCGGTTCCTGGTACTACCTAGCAGTACCGCCAAAGAGCTCTGATGCATACAGTGGAATAAGCTACAGACAGAACAGATCATATGAGAATATTATATATATTATTAGTCCTAAATCCAATATTTTACATTTTGCCTCAAACTTGTCATAAACTTGTTTTTATATAAATCTCTATTTTCATATACGAGGGTGTCCCTTTGAGTCTTTGAACCTTTATTTCTCATTCATGCTCAGGTTTAACATACTGTAGTCAGAGTTTATGTGTTCATGCAATATGCTTGCTCAGTGCTGTTATAATTCAGACCACAGGTACACTTTGCTGCAAGGCAATGTATTGATCACTTCTCACTGTGTGCTCTCTGCACTCTGTCTGTCTGTGTGCCCCTCCTTCCCTCCCTCCCTCCCTGCCCCCTTTCACTGGCTCACCCTGTCTTTGGGGTCAAAGCAGACGTTGTATTTCACTACCAGGCAGCACATACAGCTCTCTGGCCTAGCAGGCTCCCGAGTGGCGCAGCAGTCTAAGGCACTGCATCTCAGTGTAAGAGGCATCACTGCAGTCCCTGGTTTGAATCCAGGCAGCATCACATCTGGCTATGATTGGCTACACAATTAGCCCAGGTTTAGCCGGGGTAGGCCGTCATTGTAAATAAGAATTTGTTCTTAACTGACTTGCCTAGTTAAATAAAGGTTAAACATTTTTTGAGAATGAGTTCAGTTCCTGGAGGAGACAGTTCTGGACTCTGCTTCCCTCTGCTGGATAGACTGTGACATCACTGCCCTACTTAGGCCCCGGTTAGAAGAACAGCTCAATGGCTATAAAAAGAAAAAGACATTGTCATGAAATCATCTCATGTTCGTGCATATAGACCTAATTTTCACCAGAAACAAAGAACACCAACCAAAGCACGTCAACATGGGTAATTATTAATCTATCAGCAACCACTCCCAATTTAGCGATTTAAATAATGACATGTTGTGCATAGACAATAACAGGGAGGAAAAGATGATCATTTGTTTAAGAATGTCTTTTTAATGTTCTCCAGTTCAGGTACACAACATACAGTCTGTAATAGCCTCTATATGAAATAGAAATATTAATTTCATTCTTTAAACCCATTCGTTATGCTTCCTTACAGTGTCTCAATCCTCCAGGAGGTGCTGATTTCAGACTAAATGAAAACAGACAAACAGGTGCAAACCTTTTTGGGAAACCTTGGAAAAGTAGAGACTTGCATCCTTGTAATGTTTCTTTGTAACACTGAGCCAACGTCAGACTTTAGTGTCACTGTGTAAACTTGGTGAGAGTGTGCTTCCAGAGTCTGTTGGCTGTCATATCCCTGGTTTCCAAATTTCAGTCATATTTGTTTTTATTTTAGAAAAATACTGTATTTTTTTCACTTTCTCTTTTTGGAAACATGGACATCTCAAATGGACAGCAAACAGGTGAGCTGATATTCCCAGAAAATGACTTAAACAGAGAGTGAGCATGGTAGACATAATAGTAAAGGATAGCAAAGCGACCAACAACCATCAGAGTCTGTAACAAGACTGAAGAGTACAAAGGAGTTGACAACATACTGTACCTGTTCTACACTATGGGTAATACTGTATGTCATATCTCAGGACAGTGAGTGTCACTAACAAGTACCAACAGCTCCACCATCAAGATTCAAGTTTCCTAGTACTGTAGGTTTGGGTTGAGCACAGTTTCAAACCATGGCTATATCTCTACCACTCTCTATCACTGCCTTCCTCTTTCTTTCTTTCTTTCTTTCTTTCCTTCTGTCTCTCTCTCTCTCTCCCATTTTTATTTTTCTCTGCATCCCTATTCTCTCTATCTATGCAGCTCTTCTCTTTGGCCACTTAACGGGTGCAAAGGGCTCATCTTAAATTAAATGCCATTCCAGACTAAATCTGTCCCCATGATTGACGTGGCAATTGACAAATGTGCACGTAATGCCCACCTCCACCCAGAACCCCACACACGTCCAGTATGTATCTTCTACCCTAGAGAAAGCTCAGCCATATCTCCTTCCCTCCCGCTATTATGTTGAACTCAATCATGCTAGGATTTTAGATGTAGTTCAGAGATCATTCATGTATGTTAAGAACTGTCTACATGATCCCAGAACTTGTTGCACTTTGACCTTGAAAATCTAAGAAATGAAAGAGAATCAAACAACAACAACGGATCATCCGTCTGAACTTGCACCTGTTGTCACAAAGGAAAGATTTGACCATTCACTCATAAACCAAACCATAAACATAATATTTACAAATACCAGTTTGATCTCTTACACTTGTACAGTGTTTTCCATGTGTGTTTTGTTCTTTTTACTGAGTCCCGGCCCCTGTGACAGACGGCAGTCTAACCCCAGTGTGAACATCAACATCCCAAAACAAGACAGGAAACAGAACAGGAAAAACATGGGGAACTCCATCCTGCTAGGTTTGTTTGTATATGTGAGTAATGTTTATCAAATGATTTAGAATGCATCCTCAGTGCATCGGAGACATGTCAGGCTTCTGCTGAAGAGTCGTCTCTCCATCGCTGTTGTTGGTTTCAACGTCATTGTTTTCCTTACGTTGTCTCAACATCAGTTCTGTTTTTTTCCCCATGAATGTCCAGAGTTCATTGTGTCCCTGTGTTCACTTGTGCGGTTGAAAGATCTAAAACGTGCGTACAAGGCTTTTTCACCTTTGACCTACAGTATGTCAGTCAGTCTGTCTGAGCGCCCCTCATACCCCCTGCACCCTTCAACAGAGAGAACCTCAGAAGCACAGAAGAGGATATGAAAAGACAGTGTCATACCCAGTCTCCAAAAACCTGAAGCACATAGCTAAAAGTCCACTAAGGAGAGGATGAGAGTGCTTAAAACTAAGATAATTGTTCAGAGACAACCCTTTATTCCCGGGAAAATATGTAGAATTATATCCATTTTATCAGAGGTAATCCACGTGAAGTATGACATTTTCACTATTCAAAAACAAGTATTAGCCTATCATGGACAAACACTGCAAGCTGATGGTGGTTCCAACAATGTTTTTTCTTCAGTTGACTGTGAAATACTCCACAGCTAAAGTAATGAGAGAAAGAGTGAACTAAAACGAGTGGGGAGAGAGAAGGGGCTTCCATCAGTCTTTCAGGGCGGCAGGTGCTTGTGGAACAGCCTCAGTGATAAGCAATGAAAAAATAAAGGACATACTTGTTGTCCTTGTTATAATCATAGTCATAGTCAATATTTATCTCTTGATAGCCTTTTTGAAGTATCTACAGAATAGAAGATAGTTTTATTCATGAAGTGTACAAAGTTCAGCTGACGTAAAAAACAAAAAGAAAGTACTTTTCAAGAAAACCCCCCCAACTACAATAAGAAAAGAAAACAAGGCCAAACCTGAAAATAAACAGGAAAAATTCAAGATTTACACTCTGATGTCCATTCTCCATTTAGAAAATAAAAATCATGCAGAAGATCCCAGACAGCAAACCAGTTATAAATTTTAATATTCTCTTCATATTTTATATGGATATATTTCATATTTTTCCCCTTGAGTAAAGCCCAGCCATGGTGCAACACTGAATGCAATAAAAAACAAAAAGAAAGTGCAAAAGATCAAAAAGAAAGATGAAACGTCTGGCACTTTTTTGATGATGGTAATTCCTTGTGTAAGATCAAGTCACGATGGGCCTCTCCAGGTGGACCCCAATGGACCCCATTGAAAGAGGAGCGTTATCACAGTACTTGGCACCAAGAATGCTGGTAAAAACAAGATATCAGAATCTCACTTTTTTCATTCATATCCTTACAATTTATCAATAATACATCATTTACATTTATGTGTTTGTATAAAAGACTCCAAAGAGGAAAAAACGGAGTCCTGAAGTGGTTTGCGCAAGAGAGAAAGAGGATATAAATGAGACTGGGAGGATTGTGTGAACGTTGTGATCAAGAGCTACAGGAACAGACGTAGAGAGAAGTGAGTGGGAGGCAGATAGAAGAAGAACAGTAATATGGGTTGAGAGAGAGAGAGAGAGAGAGAGAGAGAGGGGAAGATAGAGATAGAGAGAGTGAGAAAAAGAGTGAAACACCCAGATTGTACAGAAATATGAACAGGCTGGAAGATGTGTGATAAGACATGTGTTAGTTGGGTAATGATAGTCTTTGTCCCAGCAGCCCACAGCCTGAGTCAGACTGAGCCATGCATCCCAACAGTAGGGGGCGATAACACAGCCTCGTGGGGAGATTGACAGAGGACAGAATGACACGGAGAGAGGAAATAAAGCAACACAGAAAAAGAAGAGAGGATAACCCAGTAGGAGAGAGAAGGAGGAGGAGAGGACCGGTCTGTGTTTATTTGTATCTCTGCTGATCCAGAGGTTATGCCAGGTCCTATACGCGGGTGGTGGAGTGTTGGTGTGGCAGGGCGTTGTTGCTGTGACCAGGGGTGGGGGTGGTGGAGGGGGCCGGGGCGGGGGGGTACGTGTTGAAGGGGTGGAGGGGCTGCATGCCGCTGATGGTGCTGGGCATCATGGTGATGGTGTTGGCCGTCATCAGCGGCACGTCCTCCGGTGCCCGCCGCAGTGCCAGCGTGTAGTCCGGTGGGCCCACCTGCGCCCGCAGCGGCTCCAGGTCGACATGGAGACCGCGGGAAGGGAGGGGCGTGCCGATGCCGATGCCGTGCTCCATCTCCACCTTCTGCTGCTTCATCTGCAGGGACATGAGCTCCTCCTCCTGGCTCAGTGCCAGGTCATTGTGGGACGGAGCACCCACCATTCCCATGCCCACGCCCATGCCCATGGCGGTGCCCATGCCGCGTTGGGGGGACAAGCGGCGGTGGCGTCTCTGCAGCAGCTCGTGGCGTTTGTCCCGTTTGTAGTAGAGCGCTGCGAAGGCCAGCACGTTGAGGAAGAGCAGCGAGGCGCCCACGGCCACCGTCACACTCAGCTCCGTGGAGTAGTCCCTTATCTCGTCGGGGAACGGGTTGCTGCGGGGCGGCTCAGAGGGGTCTGGCTCGGGTTCGGAGGGGTTGGTGGAGATGACAGGGTGGCGGGTGGAGCGTGCCCCAGGGGGGCCAGGTCGGTGGACGCGGGGACCTCCTCCTCCAGCCGGCAGGCGGGTGGTGATGGGGTTGATGTCCTCATGCAGGGAGTGCAGGTGAGGCACCAGCTCCAGCCAGAAGGCCACCTTGTTGGCCCGGTAGTTGTCCCTGACGCGGGGCTTCAGGCCAATGTGGAGGTACTGCTTGTCCTTGGAGCTGAACTTGGTCCAGATGACCTCCTCAAAGCGGTTGGGCTTGGTGTGGATGAACTTAGTGTCCTGAGGGACAGGAAGGTTGGGATCCCTGATGGAAAAAAAGAGAGCGAGATAGTGAGAAGGAAGGAAGGAAGGAAGGAAAGAAAGAAGGAAAGATGAAAAATTATCACACTTATTGAGCATGTACTGTATGCATCTGATAGAGCATGTTTATCAGTTGAAATCTCAATGATTTTTCTAGGTCCTGTCTAGGTCCTGTCTAGGTACAATACTGACCCGGTCTTGGCAAAGTTGGTCCAGTAGGTCATGACCACAGCGCTGAGCATGACGTCGTTCTTGGAGAAGTTACAGGGGAACAGGTCCGTGGCTCCCACCATTGGGACCCCAAACACGTAGGGCAGCTCATCCCCGTGGGCCGCGTCCGCCCACTCTGGCCGGGCCTCCATCTGGCAGTGGTGGTGGAAGGTATAGAAGTAAACAGGAGACTGGAACTCAGCGTGCAGCTTGGCTGTGGCCACTGCTGGAGCCACCCACTGGTGATCTGTGAACAGTGCCAGCAGGCTCTTCCTCTTCATGTCTACGTTGTCCCTGTCGGCCCAGTCTGTGTACATGAACTTTATGGTCTCCCTCAGGATGCCCTTATCTGGAGACGGACAGAGATGGGGCGAAACAAAGAGAGAGACGAGAGAGAGAGAGAGAGAGAGAGAGAGAGAGAGAGTAACAAGAGATGGGTAGGCGAACGGACAGAGAGACCTTGAATAACCAGCAATGAAATACTAAAGCATTGTAAAAATAAAATATGTATCTATTATTAACACACATTAACACACACGGGTAACTGGATCAAATATGTTTGTGTGTATGAGGACATATATAACATACTCTCACCCTCAGGGTATTCATACAGGTTGTCCACAAAGTTGGAGATGGTGTAGTCAAAAGAGGCTGTAGAGACCCCACCCTCCTCCTCAGAGTAGTCCACAAATTTCAGCCCTTCTCCCTGGTTCACCCCCAGCAGGATGTCATAGTTCAGGAACTCCCCCTGGTGGCAACACACACACATAGCATCACAGAACATAGAGGAAGAAAATACACTGCGATAGACACAGTAATAGCAGATGTTTCATAAAAATGCCAAATACATAAAATACTGTGAGAAAGATGGGTAGAAGTAAAGTTGAAAGACAGATTATATTATGAGAATAGACATCTTATTTTGGAGCCAGATGCTGAGTCTGACCTGTTGCATGAGAATCTCGGGGTCGTCAGGCACCACGTCTCCATCCACCACGGGGCCGAAGGCGATATGATACCTGGCCGGCTGGATGTTCTGGTCCACAAGCTCCCTGAAGCTTTTCCTCCTCAGACACTCCACCAGGTCGCCCATGTCCCCGTACCTGCAGCCTACCTTCATTGCCAGGACCTTGGTGTAAAAGAGGGGCCGGTAGTTGACCGACCAGCTGGAGATGGCTGAGCCACTCTGGGCTATGGCTCTCTGGAACAGACCTGGGGGTCACAAGAGGGTCAGAGGACTCAGATCCCTGAGTGTATAATATATATTTAGGATATAGGGCACTGTACTATCTGTATCTAGAGAAAGCACTCTCTCCATTTACGCTGTCTTTTTATCCCTCTGACACACTCACTAGCTGCTCAAGAGGCCTTCAAGGCACTACAGGGAGAGTGCTTTAATGATGCATGCGTCAGAGGAGCAGCCGTGGCACTGTGAAGCATTACATATGGAAGGAGCACTGGTCCAGATACGCTGCCTCTCTCCCAAGCCCCACTAAATCATTGTAAACATTAGGCTTGCCAAATCCACTGGTTCTCTCACATCACATACGGAGTCAGCGGCAAGAGGAATGGCGACAGGCCGGCACACAGCTGTGTTGGTGTAACCACTGACTGGTGGCTGTGTTGAATTGAGAGAGAGAGAGAGAGAGAGAGAGAGAGAGCGAGAGAGAGAGGAAGCGAGAGGGATAGAGAGAGAGAGAGAAGGAGAGGGAAGGGAGGGAGAGAGAGAGAGAGAGAGAGAGAGAGAGAGAGAAGGAGAGCACTGCTGCACTGTTATGTAAACTGCCTTGTTGTCCCCCTGTATTCATTAATAATTAAGAACTCCTCCCCTTCATTCCCTCCCCCGCTCCTCTCCCTGTGAAATCAATTAAGGCTCATCTCAGCTCAGCTCAGCTCTGCTCTCTCCTACTCAGACAGACACATCCATATTGACAGTCCTCATTATATTGCGCTCTCTCACAGACAGACACACACATCCATATTAACTCAGTCCAAAGTGTTCACTCATACACCAGTCTCGCTCTCATATACACAAACGGAGAATCATATTCTACACTGTAGAATCTACAGTCCAATTCATTAAGTTGTCATATGCATATTGATCTGATTTAACAAACCTATTTTATACAGTTGAAGTCGGAAGTTTACATACACTTAGGGTGAAGTCATTAAAACATTTTTCAACCACTCCACAGATTTCATGTTAACAAACTATAGTTTTGGCAAGTCGGTTAGGACATCTACTTTGTGCATGACACAAGTAATTATTCCAACGATTGTTTACAAACAGATTATTTCACTATATCACAATTCCAGTGGGTCAGAAGTTTACATACACTAAGTTGACTGTGCCTTTAAACAGTTTGGAAAATTCCAGAAAATTATGTCATGGTTTTAGAAGCTTCTGATAGGCTAATTGACATCATTTGAGTCAATTTGAGGTGTACCTGTGGATGTATTTCAAGACCCTACCTTCAAACTCAGTGCCTCTTTGCTCGACATCATGTGAAAATCAAAAGAAAAGAAAAGACATCAGAAAAAGAATTGTAGACCTCCAAAAGTCTGGTTCATCCTTTGGAGCAATTTCCAAATGCCTGAAGGTACCACGTTCATCTGTACAAACAATACTACGCAAGTATAAACACCATGGGACCACGCAGCCGTCATACCGCTCAGGAAGGAGACACGTTCTGTCTCCTAGAGATGAACGTACTTTGGTGCGAAAAGTGCAAATCAATCCCAGAACAACAGCAAAGGACCTTGTGAAGATTCTGGAGGAAACAGGTACAAAAGTATCTATATCCACAGTAAAACAAGTCCTATATCGACATAACCTGAAAAGCCACTCAGCAAGGAAGAAGCCACTGCTCCAAAACCGCCATAAAAAAGCCAGACTATGGTTTGCAACTGCACATGGGGACAAAGATCGTACTTTTTGGAGAAATGTCCTCTGGTCTGATGAAACAAAAATAGAACTGTTTGGCCATAATGTAGGAAAAAGGGGGAGGCTTGCAAGCCGAAGAACACCATCCCAACATGGGGGTGGCAGCATCATGTTGTGCTGCAGGAGGGACTGGTGCACTTCACAAAATAGATGGCATCATGAGGGAGGAAAATTATGTGGATATATTGAAGCAACATCTCAAGACATCAGTCAGGAAGTTAAAGCTTGGTTGCAAATGGGTCTTCCAAATGGACAATGACCCCAAACATACTTCCAAAGTTGTGGCAAAATGGCTTAAGGACAACAAAGTCAAGGTATTGGAGTGACCATCACAAAGCCCTGACCTCAATCCTATAGAAAATGTGTGGGCAGAATTGAAAAAGCGTGTGCGAGCAAGGAGGCCTACAAACCTGATTCAGTTACACCATTTCTGTCAGGAGGAATGGGCCAAAATTCACCCAATTTATTGTGGGAAGCTTGTGGAAGGCTACCTGAAACGTTTGACCCAAGTTAAACAATTTACTTACCCAGAAATTACTTGATATTGACATAAAAAAAACAGCTGCATTGGGCCTTTAAATACACCTCTCTGTATTTCCATTTTTAACACATACTTGAATAGTACAGTTAAAACATGTTGGATAGTGCTATCGTGTTGATGATTGAAATGGTCATATGGTGATAATGATGATAGGATTGATAGTAATAACGGGGATTGTTGTCATAGATGACGGTGATGATGATATTGCTGTTATTGTAGATGATTTCTATGACTAACATGTTTGATGATGTTGGCAATGATGATTATGATGTTGTTGTTGATGACTAAAATGATGATGATGACTGTTCCCAGCTAGCACATTTGGTTCCTTGGATGTTGTGAGAACGTATGTTTTTGGTTTCACATTGTCGAAACGAACCCATATGTTTCCTGACCAGGTTCTGAGAATGTTTTAATCTGGTTGCTTGAAAGTTTTTCTGGGAGGTTTTATTAACGCTCTGAGAAAGAAAATGATAGGTTATTTGGAGGTTTTTGAATAACTTCCTTAACAATTTCACTGAATGTTGAACTCCAAACACAAATAAAATTTCCTTAAGCATTCATCATGCACAAAATTATTTTTTGATTCAGTGAGATTCAAACCTATAATCTTCTGTTCTCTATCCATGGAATTAGTCCACTGTACCACCAGGATGGAGCTATTATGTAATGAGGGTTTTTATGTATAGAAAGCTGGTCATTTTAGTCTATTCAAACAGACCCCATTTCAAAGGAAACAAACATTATGATTCATTATGATCAGGTGAGGCCAATTAGTGGGCGCGGCCAACACACCTGAAAATACTTAACAAGATAGAGGATAGAACGTTTTGTTGATGCTGAGTTCGGAATGTATATGTTTTCAAATAAAAAAAAGTTGGTGGCTTTTATGGAAAGTTTTCTTAACATTCTGAGAACGTAATGTATGTTTATAAATTATATCCTTGGAACGTTCTTTGAGCATCACTAAAGTTTTCTTACGGTTTTTATGGAACGTTTTCTTTGAGCACATGACTTTAAGTAGAACCATGAGGAAACCTGTAGGAAACATTATGCTGAAGTATTGAAATTCCCACAGAAGAACGTTTATTTTTTAAATGTATTTAACAATTTAACTAAGTAAGTTATGAACAAATTCTTATTTACAATGACGGCCTACCCCGGCCAAACCCAGACGACACTGGACTAATTGTGCACTGCCCTATGGGACTCCCAATTACAGCCGGATTGTGATACAGCATGGAATCAAACCAGGGTTTGTAGTGACACCTTAACTAGCGAGCCATTTCACACCAGCTACACTAGCTGGGATATGACTATGATTTTTGTATTCATCATTTTACATTTTTTTTATTGAACCTTTATTTAACTAGGCAAGTCAGTTAAGAACAAATTCTTATTTACAATGACAGCCTACCTACAGGGTCAGCCATAGTAGTACAGCACCCCTGGAGCAAATTAGGGTTAAGTGCCTTGCTCAAGGACACATCGACAGATTTTTCACCTTGTCGGCTCGGATATTCAAACCAGCGACCTTTCGGATACTGGCCCAATGCTCTAACCACTAGGCTACCTGCCACTCTTGATGATGATATGATGATAGGGCCTTACCCTCTGAGTGGTGGGAGAGGATGAGCAGGTTGACACAGGAGGCTCCAGCCCCGGAGCCAAAGATTGTGATCCTCTCTGGGTCTCCTCCAAAGTGTCCGATGTTCTCATTGAGCCAGCGCAGAGCCTGAATCTGGTCCAAAAGACCATAGTTCCCCTTGGCTGACTGGTCCCCAGTACTCAGAAAACCTGCAGGACAGAGAGAGGCGAATGGAGGGAGGGATGGATGAAGGGTAGACGAACGGCAGAGGGATTTGCGTGGAGAGGTGAGGCAAGTGAGACAGCATAATGGAAAGACAGAGAAGCGAAGAGTGATTTGAGGAGTGAGAGGGGTACACAAGGATGATAAGACGTCAGAGAGGAAATAATGATGAGAGGAAAGAGACCAGAAGGAGAGAGAGGAAAAAATGAGAAGGCATGGAGTGAGAAAGAGAATGAGGGTTGGTTGAAGAGGAGTAGGGAAAGATTCAGGGAGAGAATAAAACATTATTACACCTTGCATCCTTTTATGTCCTCAACGAACAAAAATGGCCGTAGCATCCAGTGACAGTGGTCTGGGTGTTTACGAGGCTGCAGCTCGTCCGCAGCCTTAAAGTGCTTTAACAGAAACTTTGGCAAATTAGTCAAGCAATGTATTATTTGATAAAAGCAATCGCAGTCGTTTTTAATACCTATATCGTTAAATGAACGCAGTAGAGAGAGCTCGTTAGGAGAGAGGAGAGGCACACTCACTCACACTCACCCAACTGGCCCAACACTCTAACCACTGGGCTACCTGCCGCCCAGTGGTTACCCAGTGATTGAGGTAAGGGCAATACCTTGACTTTGTTGTCCTTAAGCCATCTTTCCACAACTTTGGAAGTATGCTTGGGGTCATTGTCCATTTGGAAGACCCATTTGCGACCAAGCTTTAACTTCCTGACTGATGTCTTGAGATGTTGCTTCAATATATCCACATCATTTTCCTTCCTCCTGATCTATTTTGTGAAGTGCACCAGTCCCTCCTGCAGTAAAGCACCCCCACAACATGATGCTGCCATCCCCCGTGCTTCACGGTTGGGATGGTGTTCTTCGGCTTGCAAGCCTCCCCCTTTACCCTCCAAACATAACAATGGTCATTATGGCCAAACAGTTCTATTTTTGTTTCATCGGACAAGAGGACATTTCTCCAAAAAGTACGATCTTTGTCCCCATGTGCAGTTGCAAACCGTAGTCTGGCTTTTTTAGTGTCTTCTTCCTTGCTGAGCGGCCATTCAGGTTATGTCAATATAGGTCTCGTTTTACTGTGGATATAGATACTTTTGTACCTGTTTCCTCCAGCATCTTCACAAGGTCCTTTGCTGTTGTTCTGGGATTGATTTGCACTTTTTGCACCAAAGTACGTTCATCTCTAGGAGACAGAACGCATCTCCTTCCTGAGCAGTATGACGGCTGCATGGTCCCATGGTGTTAATACTTGCATACTATTGTTTGTGCAGATGAACGTGGTACCTTCAGGCGTTTGGAAATTGCTTCCAAGGATGAACCAGACTTGTGGAGGTCTACAATTTGTTTTCTGAGGTCTTGGCTGATTGCTTTTGATTTTCCCATGATGTTGAGCAAAGAGGCACTGAGTTTGAAGGTAGGCCTTGAAATACATCTACAGGTACACCTCCAATTGACTCAAATTATGTCGATTAGCCTATCAGAAGCTTTTATAGCCATGACATCAATTTCTGGAATTTTCCAAGCTGTGTAAAGGCACAGTCAACTTAGTGTATGTAAACTTCTGACCCACTGGAATTGTGATATAGTAAGAATTACTTGTGTCATGCACAAAGTAGATGTCCTAACCGACTTGCCAAAACTATAGTATGTTAACATGAAATCTGTGGAGTGGTTGAAAAATGAGTTTTAATGACTTCAACCTGTCATGCCAAGAGTGTGCAAAGCTGTCATCAAGGGTGGCTACTTTGAAGAATCTCAAATATAAAATATATTTTGATTTATTTAACACTTTTTTGGTTACTACATGATTCCATATGTGTTATGTCATAGTTTTGATGTCTTCACTTTTATTCTACAATGTAAAAAATTGTGCAAATAAAGAAAAAGCCTTGAATGAGTAATAATCCAAACTTTTGGCCCCCAGTGTATATAATTATATATATTACCCAATTTGAAAAAGTAACACATTACTTTACTCCGTTACTCATAAAAGTAATTTGATTACATAAAGCATTACCCCCAACACTGCTAAATTCAAATTTCATCAATCTTCAAGTTATGGATTTGGAATTGAATTGGAATAAGACTGTTAGGACTGTTCAGAATTCGAATTAAATTGGAATTGTAAAATCAATTAAAATCAATATAATTGAATTGGAATTACTGCACTTAATATAAAAAATTGACTGCAGGATTTGTTATTTCTGCTCAACTTGTATTTCTACAAGTTGAGCAGAGCATCACTCTGTTATCTGTGAGTCTGAGGCCTAGCAAGGCTCCCCTCCTTACTCTCTTTTGCTCTCTCTCTCTCTCTCTCTCTCTCTCTCTCTCTCTCTCTCTCTCTCTCTCTCTCGGTTAATTGGTGGTTTGGACTTGATAGTTACTGCATGGGTGGACTGCAAACAATTCCAGCCGTGATTAACACCTGTGGTACTAATATGTTACAACTGTACGAGGAGTGGAGCATGACAAAGCCACTACATGTCAACTGACGTGAGGAGTTGTATCTCCAGTGTTTTGCCAAATACTATTATACCATGCATAATGACTTTCACTGGCAGATTAAATGGATCAGGATGTGTCAGTAACAGAATCCTTGCTAAGAGTGTTGTGTAATTGGCTCCTGGCTCCATGGTTCCACACCATATAGGTCAAGGCAAACATCACTCCAGGAGCTGCATTACAAGGGGAAAATATGTTGAAACCCTTCCATGGCTTCAGGAGAGAGTTTTGTATTCTCTGTAGACCGTAGCCCTGTTTCTAAAGGCAAAAGGTAGAGTGAAAGGCCTGGGGAGAGGCCTGGGGACAGAGACACACACCCTGCAGCCATTCACTCATCCACTGCTGCTTAACTTCCCCCAGCGGCACAGTCAAAGAAAAAAGAGAGAGCAAAATAGGACTGAATACAGAAGCAATCTCACCTCTAACCCCTGAGCTTTGAGTGAGAGTGAGAAAGCAAGAGAGAGAGAGAAGGAGGGATAGAGAAAGAGAGAACGAGAGAGAGCAAAAGAGAGTAAGGACGGGAGCGCTAGAGAGCGAGAGGAAGGGATTAAACAGATCAAGATGTACAGTGACACCAAGACAAAGATCTAGATTAGTGAGTTCACTCACTGGGCGGTCCTCATCCACTAGCTTCACTAAATGGTCGCCCATTGATTGGGCAGTTGATAGAGTGATGACTGAGAGTGGTGTCTCAGTGTCATAATGGTTTGGATCATGCTGGTCAGGGACAGGGTCACAGTGACCTTATGACCTCTGAACTGTGATCCGTACTACTGGCCAGAGCCATAGATGTGAAGATGTGTCCGATCTCATAGCAGCCCTGTGCTGACTACCTGCTTCTGTTGCCTGGCATCCGACCAGAGCTACAGTCACAGAGATATTTGATAGGATAAGAGGAAATATTTAAGACAGTCTCTCTCTCTCTCTCTCTCTCTCTCTCTCTCTCTCTCTCTCTCTCTCTCTCTCTCTCTCTCTCTCTCTATCTCTATCTCTATCTCTATCTCTCTCTCTCTCTCTCGGTGGAGCAGTTGGCTGAGTGGAGTCAGTGCTGTGAGAGCCAATTAGGAGTAATGATATTGTTGGGATGTTTTGTTCTCCAATACAGTGGCTCAGTAAAAGCCTGTTCCTTTCACTGATACAAGGTGGTGGGTTTGTTCAGCCTACCCCGCTTACCTCCTCCAGAGCAATATGCTGGCGATCCTGGAACCTGCCGGGCGTTTCATTCCCAGTGTTCCCTCATTTTTGAGCTCCAGCCATCTTTGTTCCCTTCGGATCGGTCGAAGAGAGCGTATCTAATTACACTAATGTCTGGAAGGGCGCTCTCCTGGGCGATGGCTGTTTGGGAGCAACAATACGCCGTTTGCCATAACCTGGAAGATTTCATGGTGGAGGCGGCCCGAAAACTACTGAAGGTACATCAGAACTCCCATAGTGTGGCAGACTACGCGGTAGATTTTCACACAATGGCCGCAGAGAGTGCCTGGAATCCGGAGGCTCTGTTCGATACCATTGGACCTCGATTCCCTCATCTCCCTTACGATTAGGATTGATGGGCGTCTACGAGAACGCCGGAGTGAGAGGAGGTCAGGTCTCGGGAACACTTGTTCATCCGCTGCTGCTTGCTCACCTCCGAAGGAATCCGGTAATCCCCGAAGTGTGCATTTCCAAGAAGATCCGAAGCCACCCGAGTTCCCTCGAGAATCATCGGTGACGGGCGAGTCGGTTACTCCTGAGCCGTTTGGACTCACCAACGCTCCCGCTGTCTTCCAGGCCCTGGTAAACGATGTGCTTCGGGACATGTTAAATCATTTTGTGTTCGTCTACCTCGACGACATCCTGGTCTTTTCCCCGTTCTGCCCAAGAACATGTCCTCCATGTTCGACAAGTTCTTCAACGCCTCCTGGAGAACCAGTTGTTTGTGAAAGCTGAGAAGTGCGAGACCGTTCTATAATCTCCTTTCTGGGATATGTCATCGCTGAAGGAAATGTCCAGATGGACCCTAAAAAGGTGAAAGCAGTAGTGGATTGGCCCCAACCTACGTCCAGGGTACAGCTACAACGTTTCCTGGGGTTTTCTACCGTTGTTTCATTCGAGGCTACAGCGGCCCCCCTCTCTGCACTCATCTCTTCCAACCGTTCACATGGTCCCCAGCTGTTGACAGAGCCTTTGTGGACCTAAAGCATCGGTTCACTACAGCCCCCATCCTCGTCCATCCGGACCCGTCTCGTCAGTTTGTGGTTGAGGTAGATGCTTCTGACGTTGGAGTGGGGGCCATCCTGTCCCAACGATCTGCCCAGGACCAAAAGCTCCATCCCTGTGCCTTCCTGTCCCATTGTCTCAATTCTCCAGAAAGAAACGACGATGTAGTTTCTTTCTGGAGGAGTGAAGGCACTGTCTGGAAGGAGCAGAACATCCATTTTTGGTTTGGACCGACCATAAGAATTTGGAATATCTCTGCATACCCGAGCGCCTTAACTCCAGGCAGGCCCGGTGGGCTCCGTTATTCACCAGATTCAACTTCACCATTTCCTACCGCCCAGGGTCCAAGAATGTGAAACCTGATGCCCTCTCTCACCTATACAGCCAGTTCGCTACAGCAGGAAAATAATCCTGCAGCAAAAGGAAATGTGAATTATCATGTGGATTATAATTAATGGACATTTTGGTAGTGTTTGAAATATTTATTTAAACCTCAAATACACTATAAGTTTAACATTTCCAGCAACAGGGCGATCAAATTAAGATCCTATATCTACAGTGTATACACAGAGTATACAAAACTATGTCTTTCCATGACATAGACTGACCAGGTGAATTCAGGTGAAAGTTATGATCCCTTATTGATGTCACTTGTTAAATCCACTTCAATCTGTGTAGATGAAGGGGAGGAGACGGGTTAAGGAAGATTTTTAAGCCTTGAGACAATTGAGACATGGTTTGTGTATGTGTGCCATTCATAGGGTGAATGGGCAAGACAAAATATTTAAGTGCTTTTGAACGGGGTATGGTATTAGGTGCCAGGCGCACCAGCTTGTGTCAATAACTGCAGCGCGGCTAAGTTTTTCACGCTCAACAGTTTCATGTGCTAATCAAGAATGGTCCACCCCCCCAAAAAACATCCCTGTGGAACGCATTCGACACAATGAATTGAGGCTGTTCTGAGGGAAACGGGGGGGGGGGGGGGGCACTCAATATTAGGAAAGTGTTCTTAATGTTTTCTATACTCAGTGTACAGAAGAGTAGGACAGAGACATAAACATACATATCGATATAGAGACAGAGGGAAGGACACCGGGAAATGAAGAGACAGCCTTCAAAGCTATGGCAGGTGGGGGCAGGCGAGAAGAAGCAAAAATATGGTTGTGTATAAAAGTGTATAAAGGCCCTCAGATGTACATGTGAAATTACTTGTGTTTGTGCTGTACAAATTCAGTATTACTGTAAGATGTCTGCCCTCCATAGATGAGGCTGGGCTCAGAGAGAGAAGCGCAGTGTTTTCAGACTACATCGTTCATGGACGGTTTGTTCTTGTTGTAAACAGGAGCCTGTGTCTAACAGCGTAAAATTGGACTCATAGGTGAAATTGCTCATTGTGCATTGTGAGGTAACCTTTGAGATCAACCGTATCCATCGTGGCCTTTATCAGTATCTGTGGGTTTCAGAGAAATCACTATTCCTCTGTATAGATGGGTTGGTTGTTTAGAAACAAAACCAACGCGTGCGCAACTATGGGGCAAAACAGACAGGGTTGGCTTAGAGCACTTGTCTCTAAAATACATCCTTACAGTTATTGGTTAGCTAGCAAATTTTAGCCATATTAGCATAGACGTGACATCAGTCAAAACACCTCAAAACAAGACATGGTATCAAGAACAAGATCAAATGAGCTGAAATGAGCCACTTACAATTCACCACATGGCAGTTTCTTGTCACTGCTGCTTGCTATCTGGCCATCCAGAATCACAACAAACACACAGCCTTCTGCCCCTTTGATGCTTGCACATCATTTTAGGGACATTGTCAGCTAACTCATCTTTTCTATTATTGGGCTGTTTGTATTGTCAAATGTTGTGCACTCTCAAGTGTTAGCCTGTTGGGTTATGCAGGATTGGGTTGTGGTCTATTCTATTGTACTGTGTTGTTTCACCATTTAAATGATTATTTCATACAGTGACACTACAGCCCCATCTCTTTTCATTTCAGGCTCCCTCCACTCGGTGCGTTTGTGGGGGAAAATGCACTTTCTCCTGACAGCCCCATGCAACAATAACCAAATTATCACTTCATTATAAAAGGGAACACCTGATTTCTCATAATATTTAAATCCCAACACTGGCTCTATTTATTCAATCTGAGCCGGGTTGTTCATAATGAGATTACTGTACATTGAAACCAATAGGCTGTATTAATAACTCAAAGCCAGTGTCCTTGGGTGCATCCGGAGAGAGCTGGGAATGATAATTAAGGGATTTGGTGTTTTGTTGGTAGAGAGGAGAGAAACAAACACACGAGATGAACTCCTTAGAAGTCACCCGATCCTGTTCAATCAGAGAGATGGGTCTGATCTGATGGAGAGAACGGGGAGGAGATGAACGAGAAGAAGTAGAAGAAGGAGAAGGTGAAGACAGCAAAGTGTTTCATTTCTCTTCCTGAGGTGAGAACGCCTCTCTCTCACCCACAGCCCTGTGATGGTTGGCCCTTCCCCAGAGTTCATTAATTAGTTCATTAGTTAATTAGTCTGAACAGATGGCTATGCAGCACAGATCAGGAGGCTGCATGGGCCTGGAGCAGCCAGGAGGAAGGTAGGGGTAAGGTGAGCAGGCAGCAGCATTGTGCTGGGGCTCTATGTACTAGTATACACACTCCTATCTTCACCATGCTAAACACTCCTGGACTGCACATGGCAGACATTTGGGATCTTCTTCTCATACAGACATCAGACATCTTCTCCCCTTTCACAAAGCACAAACATATCATGAATTAACCTAACATCCACCAAAACATTTCATTTGTTGAAACCCTTGATGAAATTGTATGAGAGTATAGAGAGATAAGTGTAAGCCTGTGTGTGTGTGTGTGTGTGTGTGTGTGTGTGTGTGTGTGTGTGTGTGTTTATGCGTGCCGTGGCCACATTGCATTAACACATTTTGATTGAATGAATTCCTTGCTTCGCTGCAGATTTAAAAAGCACTTCTGATGGTTTATTTTTAGACGGTTCCCAGCTCCCCCTTCTGTTGCTCCTTCTCTCTCTAACTCTGTGTCTCTCTGTTTTTCCCTCTCTCTCTATCCCATATCTCTCTCTTAAAGGCACAGGCGGAAATCAGGTTGGCATATGTGAGTGTGCATGTGCCTAAGTACTAAAGATTATGTGCTAAACATATTGTTGAAATGTCCACCAGTTGTCTCTTTTTAGGCCAGAAATGTTTTGTCCAATGAGAGGTGGTGAGGGTGGATGGCACGAAGTATACTGTTACATATTCAAATACGCACACGTACACATACAAACAAAATGCACACACACACTAATACATCTATGCATACATCCACACACACATACAAACACAGACACACAAACACACATACAAACTCACTAACAAACACAGATACACACGCCACACACAAACACACACACATAATCCCTTCAGTACAGTAGAGTAACCCAGTTAAAGCAGAACAGAGGGAGAGAGAGAAAGAGGTTAGTCTACTCTCCCACGTACCAAAATGTTCAACCATGTTAGAGGAATCGAGGACACTGCATCATCCCTCGGAATCACTCAGCAAGATCGCTCTTTACCTCGTGTCAGCGTGTGTGTGTTTGTGTGTGTGTTAATGACACACATGCCTACATACACACACACACACAGACGTATACACATGCAATATATACACAACTACTACACGCAGAGTATGTAAATCACACAGGTGAAGACTACTATTTGGCTTGAGAATGATGTGAACATGCACACCATTGAGGAGCGTTTGGGTCAGTCCATTACAGCGGCATGCAGCGCAAGGATTAAACAGTGCGTTAAGGAAACTAGAGTTCAGGATTGTTCTCACGCTCCACTCAATAATGTTTCCAGTTAGTCAGACAGATGTAGAAAAGCATAATAGCACATGAAACATTACCAAAAAACAGACAGGCCCAAATTTAGCAGGTCAGGTCAGGACAGGATTGCTGCCAGGTGCACTTCAAATTCTCCAATCTCTCCACTGGCTGGCCCGGTCTGTCAATGACTGTGTGGATCCCATTTCACTCGGTTTACAGTTGTAAAGCTTGAACTGTATCATATACTGTGCTGTACTGTATACAAACAAACACCTGTAGAAACAGTCGGCCCCTCAGAACAGCTGACTAAACTCCTATCCTCAGGTCATGGTTCAACTAGGGCCAGATGGTTCTCCTCTTCAGGTCATGTGGTCAGGACAAAGTCCAGGACCTAGTTGTAGACTACAGATGTAGGATAAGTATTGGATCACTCTTTTGTTGCTGAGAATTTTCCTGCACGAAATGCAAACTTGTAGAGTATTCAAGGTTTTAAAAAAGCCTTCTAGGTTTCCATTTTAAAATGTCAGACTTGATTTGCCTTAATGAAAAATTGATCAACCCCTGCAGGATTATTTTCCTGCTGTAGGAGACTGACTAACTTTAAGATCCTACATCTGTATAACAATGACCCAGATATTTTCCTGGTCAGTTCACATGATCAGGAAAAACTTAGGAGAGAGAAACCATAGAGTAAGAGTACTGAGCACTGATGGTGGAAACAGGAAGTGATGTCATAGTATGCCGACAGACATACTCACCAAGCACGCCCAGACGGTAGTTCATAGTGACCACAATGACGTTGCCGTAGGCTGCGAGGACGCTGGCGTCGAACATGCTCCCCGCCCCCTCCATGTAGGTGCCGCCATGAATGAACAACATCACCGGCTTCTTCCGACGGTCACGGATATCTGTGGTGAAGAGAGGGACATGGACACACACACACACACACGCACAAAGGTATGCGCACACACACACACACACACAAGGATGAGAGAGATAAGTATAAAAATGTTAGATTCTGAGAAACAAAACAACAAAGAAACACCCACAGAAATGTCCACAGAACATCATTCACTTAATTTATATATCCCTCTCTGCGTCATTCAATCTACCTTTTCTACTGTGGCCTCTCATCTTCAACTAAACTACATGGCCAAAAGTATGTGGACACCTCTCATTCCAAAATCATGGGAATTGCTATGGCGTTTGCTGCTGTAACAGCTTCCACTCTTCTGGGAAGGCTTTCCACTAGATGTCGGAACATTGCTGTGTATATCCCTAAAGTCTGAAACGTAATCTTCTTCTCATTCCTGACCTTCATACTGAACTGAGAGGACATTACAGGTGAAAGCAATGGAGTTGGAACCTATCCAGTGGTTAGCCTTTTTAGATGTTAGAACATTGTGGTAAAGTTGTAATGGCAGTCTGTGTATGTTTCTGTCCCCTCTTGTAGGTCTATGCCCCTCTCTCTGTGGTATTATGGTACAGTCTGTAACTCTCACTGTCCCCTCTGGCGAGTTATGGTACAGTCTGCCACTGTCTCTCCTACTGTCTTCTCTGTAGTATGATGGTACGGTCTGGGTTTCACAGGATCCCCCCTCTCTGTGACGTGCTGTGGTATGGTCTGTTTGTCTTTAATAGGGCAGAGCTGCCAGTGCTGCCAAGTTAGCCTAGCGTCTGCCCTGTGGATAATTCATATGAGAGCCAGACCAAGTGGAAACATAAATAACAGCCACAGCATCTGTTTAGCCTGATGAGCTTCTGAAGATTGAGATGGGAAAAGAGAGAGAGAGAGAGAGAGAGCGAGAGAGAGAGAGAGAGAGAGAGAGAGAGAGAGCGAGAGAGAGCGAGAGCGAGAGAGAGAGAGAGAGAGAGAGAGAGAGAGAGAGAGAGAGAGAGAGAGAGAGAGAGAGAGAGAGAGAGAGAGAGAGAGAGAGAGAGAGAGAGAGAGAGAGAGAGAGAGAGAGGAATAGAAAGAGTAATGTCACAAGAAAATGGTGGGACAGGATGAGATCAAATAAACCGTTACAAAGTTATACATGGCAAGGTCTCTTCACGGACACAGAGATGCATGTAGAACACTTTACACACAGACACACAGACATAGGCAGCTCCAATGCTGAGTCGCTATGGAAACTGCCTCTTCTCTCTCTTATAGAACCGCACCAGCCATTCCATTGCACTGACTCACTCTGAGCCTGTTGCCGTGGTAACACATTCTACTCACGTATTTGCATCACAACCACAGGTTACACATGCACAATCTCAGGTTACACATGCACCAGAGTGCATCACACACACACCACTGCATCAAAACTATGAAGGACGCAGTCGTCCTTCCTAGAACATATTACAGTGCACTCGAAAGACTAAATACATTAAAGCCCTGACACACACACACACACACACACACACACACACACACACACACACACACACACACACACACACACACACACACACACACGATTTTCCCATCTCTTCAACATCACATATGCGCAAAATCATATAGCAATGGAGTGCGCGCACACACACACACGCACGCGCACACACACACACCCCCTACATTCCCTTTCCCAATCTCTCCAGTGTATTGTGTGTCTCTAGTGATTTCCCAGAGGAGATGTAAACAAGTTCAATTATCCCAGCATTACCAGGCCAGCAGAGCCCTTGGTGTGATGCCTGGCTAATGGATCAGCTCTCCTCTCTGTCACCAAGCCGTCACACTCCACAAGCACATGACAAACAACACATACACAGACAGACAGCGACAGAGACATTGACAGAGAGGGACGCTCAGCACCGGACTGGAGAGTGCCACTCTTCTCCAGCAGAGCTAAGACACCTGGAGCAGGAAATACTTTGTGAGAGTGTTGCTGTGAGTTTGTTGTGCACCCACATAAAGCATTCAAATATCTCTGTGTGAATGGGAGGTAAGTGTATGTATATGTACGTTTGAGTTTATTATTTGTTTGTGTGTGTATGAGCATACGAGCATAATATGATGATATGATAATGTACATGTTGCAGTATGTGTGTGTCTGTGCACGTGTTCACGCTGACTCACAGAGGAAGAAGATGGGATGTGTGTTAGAGCCACCTGCAGGTACACTCCAGGTGTACTTGTCTCCTCAGAGAGACGTTTCACTAAGTGACTGACTAACACTCAATCCAAACATTTCATTAACCTATGTTAGTTAACGTTAACTAACCAACGTTACTTACACGCCCAGTCACAGGGACAGCTTTTAGACACTGCCACACTTGTGGCAGGCATGTAATATGTATGCAATATGTATGTAATACGCATGTATATGCATGTAACACGCATGTAATATGTATGTAATACGCATGTAATATGCATGTAAGATGTATGTAATATGTATCTAATATATATGTCATATGCATGTCCTATGCAAGTCATATGTATGTAATATGCATGTAATATGTCTCTAATATGTAATATGCTTGTAATTGGTATGTAATATGTACGTGATATGCATGTAATATGTATGTAATATGCATGTAATATGTATGTAATGTGCATGTAATATGCATGTTATATAAATATTCGGGTTATGGGTCCATCTGATAGGTTGACTGAACCGTACTTACTGTGGATATTCTGTTGATCATATACATTAGAGAAGTTTCACTAAGTGACTGACTCAGCCAGGAGGTTAACACTCAATCCAAACATTTCATTAACCTACGTTAGTTAACTAACCAACGTTACTTACATACCCAGTAACAGGGACATTTTTTTGACACTGCCACACTTGTGGCAGGCATGTAATATCCATGTAATATGTATGTAACACACATGGAATATGCATGCAATATGCATGTGATATGCATGTAATATGTATGTCATATATATGTGATATGCATGTAATATGTATGTAATATGCATGTAATATGTATGTGATATGCATGTCATATGCATGTAATCTGCAAGTAATATGCATGTAATATGTATTTAATATGCAAGTAATATGTATGTAATATGCATGTAATTTGTGTGTAATATGTATGTGATATGCATGTAACATGTATGTAATATGCATGCAATATGTATGTAATATTAATATGTGGGTTATGGGTCCATTGACTGAACCGTACACACTGGATATTCTGTAGATCATATACATTATGTATGTAGCTGTTCTGTACAGAACGTGGAACTCATTAATACTTTATGGAGGTATGGAGGTATTTTTAAGCGTCAGCACAAGAGCTAACCTGGCAGCAGGGGTCTGGACTGACCCAGTCAGACTAGTCCATTCTCAGGAGCCGGGGGAGCAGGGGATTAGGTTTGTTATAGCCTGTATGTATAGATGTTCTGGTTTTAGGGGAAATGGAAAGAGAGCTTGCGACGTGGTTTCCGTTTTTGGACGTTAACAAGGCGACACTCCATCTTAACTCCTCCTCCATATTTACTGGATTGGTTGAACAGTGCAGAAGAGAACCTCCCTCGACAGTTGTTTTTCTTCTCCTCAAGACCAGTGTTTCTAGTTTTGGGCGTGCTATGTTAGGTCAGGTTTGTCAGGACTTCCCATTCCCTGTGTATGTGTTGGTGCTGATGCCCCTGTTTGTATGTGACGGAGTGTGTGTTGGTGTAGGATGTATGTGACAGCGTGTGTGTTGGTGTAGGCTGTGTCTGTGAGAGAAAGAGATTGTGGTTGAGTGTCTGTGTATGTGTGCATGCGAGAGTGCTTATAGGTCGCATGTGTGTGCCTTCACCCATTTGTTAGTGCATGGTAAGTGTGCATGGTAAGTGTGCATGATAAGTGTGCATGGTAAGTGTGCATGTGTGCATGGGGAGGGGAGCCTACATTCCAGGCCTACAGGACCAAAAGGGCCCTCACTGTCCTGCCTGCTTCCAAACAGCCCCGAAACACGGGCAAACTGTTCTTTCTCTTTTCATTCCCACTCCTCTCCTTCCCTTTCCCTCCCTCTCATCTCTTCGTAACCCGCCACTCTCCCTCTCCCCTCTCTTCTTCTCTCTGCCTCTCTTCTTCTGCTGCTCTCTCTCCCCCCCCACCCTTGGTGCATCGCTCTCTCTTCATCTCAGCCTTACTAGTCTCTTGATATTGGACTGCATTCTCTCTCACTTCTTCTCTTTCGCTCTTTCACTCCGTTTGTGTACCGCTCTCTTTCTCACTCTTTCCCCTCTTAGTCTCCCACTCATCCAACCTCTCTTCCTCCCTCTCTTCCTCCCTCTCTTCCTCCCTCACTTCCGTCCTCTCTCTCACTTTCAAAGCTCTATAAATGTCATTTCATCATGCACTTGTCTTCATCACTACTATTTTTTTCAATTTTCTCCCCCTCCCCGCCCTCCGCTGTGCTCTCAGCGCACCCCTCTCCCTTTCATCGCTCTTCTGTCGTTCCTCTCCTCTACTCCAGATTCCTGTACCAATACTTCCCTCTCTTTTCACCGTTAAGAAACCGCACAATTGGATTAGCTAGATCTGTCTCTTTTTAAACCATAGCAATTAGAGATGGCAGAATGGGAGAACTGAACACAAAACAGCATACACACCTTAACACATACAGTCAAGCACATATACACATACACAAACATATGCACACACACACACACACACACACACACACACACACACAAACGCTATAGTAGCAGTCTGATCTTTCAGACATCTTGATTACATAAAGACAAGGCATTGTTCCCCTGGTTAGTTTTAACAACTAGTTACGGGGTTTCCTGCATGTGTAATGTTTGCCTTCACCACTTGGAATCGTATCAAAATGCCAGGATATGCCCACAGCCAAACTGTAACGCTTTTACTAGAAAAACCCACCTATTCCCCAACAAGAAATTGTCAAACGGATCAATCAAAAGACCCGATTTACATGATGCAGTTAAAGAATAGCCTATTAAACTAAATATAAAGTATTCACCTTTTGGCTGGTGCAAGACAGAGGACAGTCAAAACAGCATGACTTTGTAAAAAGTGATATGCAAATAAAATTCTGTTTATTGGTTGATTAACCATATACCGAAAAAGCAGAAAATGGTTCTGTGGCAGGGGTCTGTGGAACAATTGAGTTGTGTGTCTGTGTGTGTGTGTGTGTGTGTGTGTGTGTGTGTGTGTGTGTGTGTGTGTGTGTGTGTGTGTGTGTGTGTGTGTGTGTGTGTGTGTGTGTGTGTGTGTGTGTGTGTGTGTGTGTGTGTGTGTGTGTGTGTGTGTGTGTGTGTGTGTGTGTGAGATAAAGAGAGAGAGAGAGACAGAGAGAAAAATAAATAGAGAGAGAGAGTAAGAGAGAGAACGAGAGAAAGAGAAACAGAGCAAGAGAGAACGAAAGAAAGAGAGAGAGAGAGAGAGCGAAGGAAAAAGAGAGATGAGAGAGATGAATGAGAGAGATGATAGACAAGAGTGGAGTATGTCTGTCTATATCTGTCTACTTCACAACATTAACTAGCTAGTTTTTAGCTATGGTATCAAATATACTATGTTATGCGTAAATTGTTATACATATTAGATTAGTGTGAGACGATTACAATTACTGAGATAATAATAATAGCAGTGATTACACTTTCAGACACCAACACATAATGTCAGTTTGTTATTCTCCAAACATTTGAAAAATACAGCAAAAGGGTAAAACATGCACCAAAAATACCTTCATCCCTCGGTTTGTTCATTGTAGACTCGTCATGTTTTTTTGTGAGCGGACCTGAGGTTAAGAAAAAAGGGAGGGAAAAGAGAAAAGAGAAAAGAGAAAATTCAAAAAGATTTCAAATCAAAAAGAAAACAAGGGAGGAGAAAAATGACAAACCAACAAGAGATTAGTGTTGCACTACACCGGTTACCACGGTGATATCACAGTACCAAAATGTCATGATACTTACAATACATTTTTAGAATACCGCAGTACCATTTCATATGATACTACCAACTTTTTCAGCCCACTTGTTATAAAATGTTTATAAAGTCTGTTTTTTTTATTAATTCAGTTGAATTTAAGCAACAGCCACTAGTCTCGCAGGTCCAATAATATCCACTTCACTTTCATGTGCACATCACGTGCGGCAGATCACCTACCAGCCCTCACTCACCTGCTTCTCTCAGTCCGCTCTTCATGAGTATCTATTCCTCCGTCAGTTTAAAAAATATATAATTTAACTAGGCAAGTCATTTAAGAACAAATTCTTATTCACAATGACGCCCCTGGAGCAAATTAGGGTTAAGTGCCTTGCTCAAGGACACATCAACAGTTTATTTTTTAAATTTTTTTCACCTTGTCAGCTCTGGGATTTGATCCAGCAAACGTTCGGTTACTGGCTTTAGCATTTTGTGCACTACGAGCTGTGCACTACATTTGCACACTCTCATGTGTAACTCTGTGTTGTTGTTTTTGTCGCACTGCTTTGCTTTGTCTTGGCCAGGTCGCTGTTGTAAATGAGAACTTGTTCTCAACTGGCCTACCTGGTTAAATAAAGGTGAAATAAAATAAAAATAAAAACGCTCTGACCACTAGGCTACCTGTCGCCCTAATTTAGCCATGATGGAGAGCAGGATGCAGACCCTGATGAGTCTTCTGTTAGATTAGTACATTTGTTACTTTGGAGCAGTGCGCAAAGTGAGCAATGTTGATACATTGTATCATTTCATCGCCTGTTATAACCAAGACCCATATTACCGTTGATGTCTTTTAATTATATCGGGATTCGCAAGCATTTTATATAATTTCACAAACCATGTCGCGGGCCGTGTTAAACTAATCCCAGGTCGCTAATTATTGGTTTGAAAACAAACAATGTTGTTCAGTCGTGCTACCTAGCTAGCTTTCAACCTGGTAACTTGACAGCAGGTTTAGGCTAATTTGATTGGCACAGGAGGAAAGGAAAAGGGTCTGCTACTCATGAGATGTGCTTCAAAATGTAGGATTCATATAGGCCTAATGTAAGCCTAAACTATACTGAACAAAAATGTTTACGCAACATGTAAAGTGTTGGTCCCATGTTTCACAAGCTGAAATAAAATATCCCAGAAATGTTCCATACGCACAAAGAACTTATTTCTCTCAAATCTTATGCACAAATGTGTTTACATCCCTGTTTGTGAGAATTTCTCCTTTTCCAAGATAATCCATCCACCTGACAGGTGTAGCATATCAAGAAGCTGATTAAACAGCATAATCATTACACAGGTGCACCTTATGCTGGGGATAATAACTGGCCACTCTAAAATGTGTAGTTTTGTCACACAACACAATGCCAAAGTGTCTCAAGTTTTGAGGGAGCGTGCAATTGGCATTTTGACTGCAGGAATGTCCACCAGAACTGTTGTCAGATAATATAATGTTAATTTCTCTACCTAAATTTGCCTCTAACGTTGTTTTAGAGAATTTGGAAGTACGTCCAACCGGCCTCACAAAAGCAAGGTTGTGAACAGAGTGCCCCATGGTCGCAGTGTGGTTATGGTATGGGCAGGCATGAGTTACGGACAATGACCACAATTGCGTTTTATCGATGGCAATTTGAATGCACAGAGATACCGTGACGAGATCCTGAGGCCCATTGTCGTGCCATTCATCCGCTGCAATCACCTCATGCTTCAGCATGATAATGCACGGCCCCATGTCACAAGGATCTGCACACAATTCCAAGAAGTTGAAAATGTCCCAGTTCTTCCATGGCCTACATACTCACCAGACCTGTCACCCATTGAGCCTGTTTGGGATGCTCTGGATTGACGTCTACGACAGCATGTTCCAGTTCCCGCCAATGTCCAGCAAATTCGCACAGCCATCGAAGAAGAGTGGGACAACATTCCACAGGCCACAATCAACAGCCTATATTTTATTACATTTTTGTTCAGTATATATAAAAAATTATTTATTGTGCTCCTTAAATTCTGTTTGGTGCCTAAAGCTTTAAAAGTTTGGGAGACGTGTGTGTATGTGTGTTTGTGAGAGGGAGAGAGAGGTGTGTGTGTGTGTGTGTGTGTGTGTTCGTGGGAGGGAGAGAGTAGTGTGTGTGTGTGTGTTTGTGGGAGGGAGAGAGTAGTGTGTGTGTGTGTTTGTGGGAGGGAGAGAGTAGTGTGTGTGTTTGTGGGAGGGAGAGAGTAGTGTGTGTGTGTGTTTGTGGGAGACAGGGAGAGTGTGTGTGTCTCTGTGTTAACTGAAGAGCAGAGGTTTCATGTAGAGTTTTACCCTTATTGCCTCTTCCTCCCAAATCACAGGTAGGCCTTTGCAAATATGAGCAAATCAGCCATTCTATGCCGAATTCTATGATATACTAAAAGTTAAATTCAATGTGTTGTATTGAGTAGAACAGGTTTTGTGACAGCGTCCGGGGGACGGGGCGAACAGGATGCTAGGCCCCAGATTTTTTCCCTCTGTGGTATTGCGATACTACTTGATATCGTGATACTTGGCCTGGTATCGTATCGTTTGTTACGATGTTGGTATCGTGACAACACTACAAGAGACCATCCTCTCTCTCATTTTCAAAAGACTCAGAAACAACCCGAAAGCCAAAAGTAAGAGAGCATTACAAATGCAGCTTGTACTGCGGAGACAACCCCAAACTAGTCTGTTTCACTGCACAGTATCTAGTCGAGAGCTGCCTGGTGAAAGACCCTAGAGAACATTTCCCATTTATTCCCTACACATCAGTGCTTTGTAGAGGAAAATCAATGGGGAGAATCAAGCCATCATTCTTTGTGGTTAGAAGGCAGGCAGTGGAATGCCAGCCCATCATGGCGCATCTGCCCACTCAGCCCCTTAGCTCAGTGCTACAGCCCTCAGGCTAAAGCGTATCCGGGTCCTCATCACGTCCACAGGGACTGGTCTGTCCTGCCAGGATACACAACTACATTGGGGGGGATGACCAGTGACACACACATACACACACACGCATAAACTTAAGCACACACAATTCACACATTCACACACACACAAACATCCCATCCAGAGAAATCAATGCCCTCGTTAGAATGTCTCTCCCTCCTCCAGTGTATCCCTACAGGGAGCCAGGCAGGGGGTGGTGGTTCAGTATTTAGACAGGCATGTCAGGGCTTCTGATGAGGCTCCCATACGCCAAGGTCACACAGGTGGCCCACATTAAGCTTTAATGTTCACGGCGGTTAAACGCTCCATAGGGGACAGTCAACAATAACAAGCATTATCAGTGACCCCACACCCCTCTGGCGCGCCGCTCTCTGTAAGCCTGGCCGATAGGGATCCTGTTCATTTGTTTATTGTCTCGATCTGTCAGTGGAGCGCTACACGGCCGGCACAATCACTACGCTGCTTTTAGTAGTCCCTCTCAATCACTGTTAGGATTCAGCACACTATCCTGTCCCCACACACGACACGCATGCGGGTAAAGGCACACGCACGCACACACACAGACAGACACACATACACACACACACACAGCCACCTGGCATGCTAGCTATGCTAACACCACCTCTCCCTTTCTGTTATAGGGTGCTAACGACACACTACTCTCTCCCTATGTGTTAGCGATACACTCACTCATCTAACAGACACAGTGTACTCTCTGTTGGTGAGCCAGCAGCTTTATCACTCTCACAGTGTGCTAACTACATCTCTCCGCCTGTTTTCTGATGGCTCCCTCATAGGGTGCTAACTACACTTCTCCGCCTGTTTTTTCTGATGGCTCCCTCATAGGGTGCTAACTACAGCCTCTGTCTGAGACAGATCTATTGGCAAAACGCACAACCAACACTCTGCAGTAGTGGATGAATGGCTGTGGGACACACCCAGACCACCAGCACATCTGTCTGTCTGTCTGTCTGTCTGTCTGTCTGTCTGTCTGTCTGTCTGTCTGTCTGTCTGTCTGTCTGTCTGTCTGTCTGTCTGTCTGTCTGTCTGTCTGTCTGTCTGTCTGTCTGTCTGTCTGTGTCTGTCTCTCTCTCATTAAAGAGCTTAAGCTGCACACAGAGAGCAGCTCCACTGAAATGGACCCCGTCTTCCTTTGAAATGGAGAGGCAGACTTCAGTTAAAGACTTTACATGGGCATAATGCTTCCTGCTTCCTGGAAGCCCATGGCTCTGTGACGAGAGAGGAGACTCAATCTGAGATGATTGTTGGATGTTGGATGTGTTCAGTTGGGTTCTGCTGTGCTGTCAAAGCAGGTTTTTGTCTAAGGGGGGAGAAAATGTGTTGTGCTGGAGCACAATGTGGGATGTTTTCTGCAGTGCATATTGGGATACGACAAGCAGGTATGACAGCATTGTTGCCTAACAGAGACTGAGATAGCAACAGAGACAAGGCTCTGTGGGGAGAGAAACAAACAGGTTTGTCTGTGTTCAGTGATGGTGTCAGAACTGTGTAGTGTGCTGGAGCTGGGGCTTGCGCTCAAAGCTAGCTGAAAGAAACAGCTCTACAGAGATGTCAGCTTCATGTGGACAGCCAGACACTTAGAGTAGGCGATATCTACAGTACCTATACACCTGCTTGAATGGCTTGGAAAGAATGGCCTGAATGTTCCCAATGTTTTCCAAGAACACCATAATACACACATCGATTCTTGAAACACTCACGAAAACTCCACCAGACATACAGTACATCACAAACACACATTTAATATACCTCATTGCCACTTTTCTCATCTTTAGACGGTCATCAGTCTCCTTCTAAGGAACTCATTGTTACATTTCCAGGAAAAGGATGTTGTATCAAGGCACAACAGGTCTGGTAAACAATGGAAGACATATTATTTGCCGTCTGCTTATTATCGTGCAAGAACGCCTTGGTTTCTAGTCAGGCAAAACAGGGCAAATAGAATAGCCTCCCGAGTGGCGCGGCGGTCTAAGGAACGCAGTGCTGAGGCATCACTATAACCTGGGGTTTGACTGGGAGTCCCAGAAGTTAAGAAGCAGTGCTGCTTCGTGGGTCATTTTTCGGATGACGCATGACTCGACCTCGACAAGACTGTAACTACCAATTGGATAACACGAAATTGGGGAGAAAAAGGGGGTACCATTACAGAAAAAAAGGACAAATACCTATTTTCATTGGCATTTTTACCTCAGAACATTATTTTGCAGTTTCCCGTTTGATTTTAACACCATTTATTAGGTGTTTATTAAGTACCAGTGGTGTGATGCAACCAAAAGAGTGAGAAAAAAACATATTTTTTTACCCCTTTTTCTCCCCAATTTCGTGATATCCAATTGGTAGTTACAGTCTTGTCCCAACACTGCAACTCCCGTATGGACTCGGGAGAGGCGAAGGTCGAGAGCCGTGCGTCCTTCGAAACACGACCCCGCCAAGCCGCACTGCTTCTTGACACAATGCTCGCTTAACCCAGAAGCCTGTCGCATCAATGTGTTGGAGGAAACACCGTACACCTGGCGACCATGTTAGCATGCATGTGCCTGGCCCGCCACAAGACTTGCTAGGACATCCCATCTGGCCGAACCCTCCCCTAACCCAGATGACGCTGGGCCAATTGTGTGCCGCCTCATGGGTCTCCCGGTCGTGGCCGGCTGAGACACAGCCTGGGACCGAACCATTGAAAAAACATCAGAAAAAAAAATTACTTTAAATAATTTGAACAAGCTTGATTTGAATATATGTGCACTTTAAATGTAGCTAGGTCAACATTGGTATACAGTGTCTATCTCAGATTGACTGACTGATCATTTAGCTCAGCTTCTGTCCTGTTAAAGACTGAACACAAAGATTCCGCATGTGAAAATTAGATTTCCCTCTTGGGGACGAGGTTCGATGTGGCAGTTACTGATGTTTGTCAGCCATGAGACACCATAGGAACAAAGTATCACTTCCTCAAAATAGTCAGAATGAATCTAAGACAATAAAAACAAATCTGTAATTCATTTTGACGTTTTTTTGCAGAGGTTTTAGGTCGCCAGTTTTTCATCTAGCTAACGCGTATAGTGCAGTATTTCTCAAGAATTCGTTTTTTGTATAATTATAAAAAGCGCGCAACGTGATTTGTTATGTAAACAAATCCGATCTGCTGACTACTGGGCAGAGCTGGGTTTCCCTAAAGCATCGAAGCACTAAGATAATCTTTTGTCCATTTAGTTTCAATGGAATTAAGACGATCTTAGTGCTATGATGCTTTTGGGAAACCCAGCCCTTGTCTGTCTCAATGTCTGTGTGTTCTGTGGTAGGATTGGATAGAGGCAATCACTGCAGCTGTGTATCCATCCATGTTAGTGGGCAAGTGAGCGTTGCCGAACTCCCTTACAAAACTCTGTTTTGGATGAGACTGACTTTATGACCAAAATTATCCTATTTACACTTTGTAGTCAATTTTGATACTTGAATAAATGTTTCTGACTTATATAGATACCACAAAGGCCGTTTTCTACCAGAGAAGTTGTTTATTGCCTTCAGTAAACTACAGGGACCCCCCCTCCCCCCTCTCAGATAACACTGTTTCATCACGGTTGAGTGAGCGTGGAGCGGCCTGAACACAAGCTGCTGTCTGCTGTCCCTGTCCATTTCCCCAGTGCCGTAAAGGGGATGAAGCTGCAGTGTGTCATGTCTGTGCTGTGTGTTTGACGAGGTGTCTGACACAGCATCAAGCCTCGACCATGTCCCTGCCAGCGGCTCCAAGTGCTCCCACTTTCATTCCCTCCCTCCGTCCCTGGCTCTGTGGACCCTGCCTGCTGAAATATGTTTTTTAATAAAGAGTCTGGATGGTAAAAAGGAGGGATCTGAGGCTCTTGGCTGAGGAGAGTCTGGAGGAAATAGGAAGACAATGACGCAGTGCTCTCACCGAGCAGGCTGGCGGCTCGTACAGCACAGGAGATTCTCTATGTGAGGGAACTAAGCACAGCTGGACTAAATAGAGCCCCTGTGTGTTTGTGTGTGTGTGTGTGTGTGTGTGTGTGTCAACTCACTTCTCGCTCTAACATTAGGTCAGTTTTGTTTTCATTATTCTAAAAAGCCATTTGAATTTCATTTGAGTTGAGGACGCAGCAGGCTACATATCGGCTTGGGGGGGAAGGACGTGGAACTGATTTGCATTCAGAGCATAAGACCACATCTACCACAGCCCGCATAGACAGGCGGCAGGGAGTGGGGATACAGAGAGAGGGAAGGAGGGAGGAGCTCAGAGGCAGAGCAGAGGAGAGGGGGTTCTGCCTGAGTATTTCTTCCTCCTATGGTATTACTATGGTACTATTATGGTACTACTCTTAAAATTGGGCTGAAATGTGTCATGTGTAGTTTCTTCTGTGTGTTGGGTCATTCTAAGGCCTCAGATACAGGTAGCAGATGGGGGTACATTAGAGGGCCATCGATAAGGGAGATACATAGAATGGTACACTTAACGGCCCTTGGGCATGTGGGATATGGAACTGTGATATGTGGAAACTGTAATAATCTGTATACCGGAAGCAATATAATACTGCGTGAACATGGAAAATTCATGTTTTGAGTTTCAAGAACACTCAATTCTTTCTCTCACACACAATTAGGCAGACAGGAAGTAACACACGGGGACAGCGAAAGGCCTGTGTGAGCAGTGACCCTGACAATAAGTGAGACTTTGACAAGAACACAAGCCACATGTAAAAAACAAATTCTCAATCACAGACAGGCACTCCTGTAGCCTTGGGAATAACCAAATCACACACACTCAGTTTTCCTCCCAAGCAGGATACACCACCATACCATGACATGATGGTATATTGCAATCTCTCCCCCTCCTCTCCATTACTTAGACAAGATACAACACAATTTACACTGCCCTATTTATCTACTGTTCAGTGTTCAAGGTGCTGCCTCACTTAACAAAATGATTAAACACAATTAACCAAACAGAATGAAACATTTCCGATGGCCAGGACGAGCCCGATTTCAGCAGTGTTTCTGGTGCCCTCGTTTTCCTATGCCAGCCCAAAGACGCTCGCTTTCAAAGGCATCCCCCTTTTGTGTAAATGGAATTAGATAAACCTTTCGTTTCTGGGCTAATTAACCGTGGTGTTGCTGTGCGCTATGCAAGAGCTAGCTACAGTACTGTACTCAAAGATGTCTCATTTCCCCCACAGAACAATCCTGATCCAATTTTCACCAGATCAAGGGCTGCTGGGATAGCAAAAATAAAATAATTTGTTTGAGGTTTGTTCTCGCATCAAAGGCAATTTACAAGATGGTTCTTCTGCAGTGTCACCTTCTATCTATTTATTTATAAATGTGTTTATTATGTTCATATCAGTCCCCTCCTCCCCCACCCCACACATCACCATATCAATCTACATTCATATAATATTCTGAAGCTTCAAATAACTACTGAGCAGTCACCATCTTTTTGTTTGGCTGTGGAACATGTTGATCGGATCAAAACGGAAATGAATTTGGAATGCTGCCAAGACATGGCCTGGTGGATGGTGATGTCACATCCTTCGCAGTGTATTGCTGCTGAGGAGAAATTACAATGGGATTGCAACGCTGTAACTCTCTGTTATAAACACCTCATACACAGTGAAATAGGCATGTTGGCTAAATGTGGAACGTAGCATTAAAAAACCCAAACATTTTAGTAATTTAGGAGTAATTAGGGTTAAGTGCCTTGGTCAAGGGAACATCCACAGATTTTTCACCAGTCGGCTCAGGGATTAGAACCAGTGACCTTTCGGTGACCTCTTAACCACTAGGCTACCAGCCTATTGCTTCTTCTACACTGAGTAAGCTGGGTTTTGATATATCATGGGGTGAAGCAAAGCCCAATATATATTACTACCAAAACACTATAGACTGGAAATTAACTTAGCTAGTTCTATGAAAGGGTATATTGTGTGAGGTCAGTGTAACACTACTTCATAGCCATACCGTAGTCCAGGGGATCAACATATCTACGGCAATTTTGTGTGGAGGAGTGTTTTGTGAGTCAGTAATATGTGTGTGTGTGTGTGTGTGTGTGTGTGTGTGTGTGTGTGTGTGTGTGTGTGTGAATGTGGCTTATGTTCAAAATCACCTTTAATTAGCTACACTGAATAAAGAACATATACATTTTTTTTAAAACAATCCTCCTCTCTCCAAATGGGTTTACGTAGTCCTGATTCCAGAGAATATTGAAGTAACACTGTTATGTTCCATTATGCTTTCAATGAGTGAAAAATAAATACATGTTTTGGATAACTTAAATACAGAAGATAGCTAAATACTCTTTATCCTGTAGCTCAACCCAACAGCAGCTTCAACACTGGTTTGGGTTATGATAGGGTAAGGCAGTTGTATATCAATCTCACAGATTGTGCCTTTAAGTTATTACATCAATCTTCAGCAGTAGATATCTGTCACATAGAATGTAACCAGAGCTCAGCAGACACCTGTCAGAACGCTGATCAATGCAGACGGGCAGTAGAAGTTATTGGGATAAAAGCATCCCTTGTTCTGACAGTTACCACAGTACGGTATGTAAATCAACATTCTGCCTGAACAACAGACTGAGCAGTGACCGAGATTGACGTAAGGTAAGTGCTTCTATTCTTCGGTAATCTCATGGGTGTTTATTGGCACAGGTTATAAAGCCCTTTTGTCTCCGATTACAATCTCCTGACTGAATGATCCAAATGATACAAGTCTATGAAGATGCTTCAATAGCATCCCCTCTTGCTGGGACCAAATACCAGTTGCCATGTGACATAAATGAGTTGAGGACGCTGAAAAACAAACTGCCTTATTGCACAAACTATTGTCTCACTCTTGGGTGACGAGCCCTTCCCAACGATGTAGAGTGAAGCTGAATGAAGAATGAAGCTGTATACAGGAAGTACCAGTATCAGATCAATGTGGAGCTATATACAGTAAGTACCAGTACCAGATCAATGTGCAGGGGTACTAGGTATATACAGGAAGTACCAATACAAGATCAATGTGGAGCTATACCAGATCAATGTGCAGGGGTACAAGGTATTTGAGGTAGATATGTACATGAAGGCAGGTTAAAGTGACGAGGAATCAGGATAGATCATAATAGGAGATGGCCAAGAAGGACCTGCTTCTCAAGCTGAGACGAAACACAAGATTATTAGCGATACCTCAGAGGTGTGAATGTGGTAACTTATCCCTAGCCTTAAATAAACCTACTCCATACCTTACCTTACTTCACATCCTGTCCTATCTGACACAAACTGAGGAGACATCTAAATCCCCAGAGCCTCCAGCAGTAGCACCACTAGACTGTAACAGTTTGCCCCTGCCTGAGCCTGCCTGACTGAAAGTGTAACTTGGCCTGAGAGATGGAACGGGAGCTGGACTCACCATCCTCAGTGGGCACGTAGACATTGAGGTACAGACAGTCCTCACTCTGGTTCTGAACGTAGCCTGCTGCAGCATCCAGGTTGTCAGTGAACCACACCGGCAGCATCATTTCAGGCAGCATCCCGTGTACATTCTGCGGGCACACAGGGGAAAACTGGGTGGCGTCGCGGATCTCCTGCCAGGAGCCTGGAGCCTCTGGGGGCTGGAAGCGGCGCTCGCCGATGGGCGGGGTGGCGTAGGGCACGCCCAGGTACTGCTCCACGGGTCCCAGGATCTCGTTGTTGAGTTCTTTCCTGACGCCGCGCAGCTTGCCGTAGCCCGTGGTGACCATGGGGTGTTTCACACTGAGGTCGACCCGTTGGCAGGAAGACAGGGCCAGGCGGAGGGCCAGGCCCAGGAGCCATACCAGACACGGGTCAGACATCCTGCGGGGGCAGGAGCGTCGCGTCCCCCCGGGCCCCGGACGTCTGGGACCACTCTCTGGAAAGAAGGACATGTCCTCCAGTCTTCTGCCCAGCAAACTAAATATGACTAGGAGTTCAGAACAGGGTAAAGAAAGGACCTCCAATAACCCTGAAATCAGTATGTTATTGGAGATGCTGGGAGAAATAAGGTTATGGGAAGGGTGGGGGGTTTCGGTCAAAATCAGAGGTGTAGAGTGTGTTTTCCTAGCATAGTGTGAGAGGTGAGAGAGCTGGTGTAGAGAGGGGGAGGGACGGGAGGCATCCTCAGTTACACTGCCTGCTCTGATCCATCCTCCTGAGAGCTCCTGATTGGCCAGCTGCAGACTGACAGCTCCCACAGCCAACACGCCACACCTGGGTACACACAAGGGTCAGAGGTCATGGTAAGTTAGTGGGTCTGTGTTTGGAGAGAGAGAGACCCATAACAATGACAGTATCTGTGTGTATGTATGTGTGTGTGTGTGTGTGTGTGTGTGTCAGAGTATACAATTCCCTCCATATGTTTTCGGAAAGTAAAGCTAAAAAATTTGATTTGGCTCTATACGTCAACATTTTGGATTTGAGATCAGATCCCCCCCATGTGAAGAATCATAAGAATTAAGAAAAATGCACTTATAGTGTATTAAAGTAGTCCAAAGTTTAGTATTTGGTCCCATATTCCTTGCATGCAATGACTAGATCAAGCTTGTCACTCTACAAACACTGACTCAACGTAGTTTCTCTGGGGACCCCGCAAGGTTGGCGTTTGCCCAATACTAACTGAACAGTGAATGATGACTGGAGAAATTGTCTTTCTAAGTGAGTAGATAAGTTGTTTCTGAACACTTCTAAATGAATCCTGATAACGCCATGATTTAAAAAATATATTAATAATGATGAGTGAGATGCAGTTCAGAAGCTACAACAAAACATGCTAAACTCTCACTATTACCAATAACATTACCAATAACTCTGAGCAATTGTATTAATATAAAATAATATAATTTCCACATTTTGTTGAGCATAGAATGTAGCTCAGAATTTGAATTACAGTTGAAGTTGGACGTTTACATACACTTAGGTTGAAGTCATTAAAACTCATTTTTCAACCACTCCAAAGATTTCATGTTAACAAACTATAGATTTGGCAAGTCGGTTAGAACATCTACTTTGTGCATGACACAAGTCAATCTTACAACAACTGTTTACAGACAGATTATTTCACTTATAATTCACTATATCACAATTCCAGTGGGCCAGAAGTTTACATACACTAAGTTGACTGTGCCTTTAAACAGCTTGGAAAATTCCAGAAAATTATGTCATGGCTTTAGAAGCTTCTGATAGGCTAATTGACATAATTTGAGTCAATTGGAGGTGTACCTGTGGATGTATTTCAAGGCCTACCTTCAAACTCAGTACCACTTTGCTCGACTTCATGGGAAAATCAAAAGAAATCAGTCAAGACCTCAGAAAGAAAATTGTAGACCTCTACAAGCCTGGTTCATCATTGGGAGCAATTTTCAAACGCCTGAAGGTACCACGTTCATCTGTACAAACAATAGTACGCAAGTATAAACACCATGGGACCACGCAGCCGTCATACCGCTCAGGAACAAAGTCAAGGTATTAGAGTGGCCATCACAAAGCCCTGACCTCAATCCTATAGAAAATATGTGAGCAGAACTGAAAAAACGTGTGCGAGCAAGGAGGCCTACAAACCTGACTCAGTTACACCAGTTCTGTCAGGAGGAATGGGCAAAAATTCACCCAATTTATTGCGGGAAGCTTGTGGAAGGCTACCCGAAACGTTTGACCCAAGGTAAATAATTTAAAGGCAATGCTACCAAATACTAATTGAGTGTATGTAAACTTCTAACCCACTGGGAATGTGACTAAATAAATAAAAGCTGAAATAAATCATTCTCTCTACTATTATTCTGACATTTCACATTCTGAAAATAAAGTGGTGATCCTAACTGACCTAAGACAGGGAATATTTACTAGGATTAAATGTCAGGAATTGTGAAAACTGAGTTTAAATGTATTTGGCTAAGGTGTATGTAAACTTCCGACTTCAACTGTATATATTTTATACAGTACTTTTTTCTCATCTTCATCAAGGATGTCAATAACTTCAGACCCCACTCTATGTTACACATCTTAGATATCCATGCTATGGCACTTTGAAGTAATCGACTTGACTCAGAGAACGCGACAGTAATAAAAGCCTGTTGACACATCGATCAAAATAAATAAAATAGCGTGACACCTCTCGCTCTCCCCCTGTGGCTTCCCCCTCACGGTTCTGTTTAGTTGGTTCCTGCCTTCTCATGATTCCACTCGAATGGGCGTTGCTAATCTGGCCCTGTTTTTGGGAGATGGTGCCGTTTAGGCTTGATAAAGGCTTTATGTGGCTGGCACTCGCTGGCGCCCACCTCCTGACAGCAGCCCCACCTCCACACCCCCCCCCACACAGCCCCCCGCCACCCCACCTCCACACAGCCCCCCCCCAACCTCCAGACAGCCACCCCCATGCCCCACCTCCACACAGCCCCCCCAACCTCCAGACAGCTAGCTATTTAGCACTTTTATGGCTTAGGAATAGAAGCTGTTCAGGAACCTGTTGGCGTCAGACTTGAAGCACCGGTAGGTATCGCTTGCAGTACGTAAGCAGAGAGAACAGTCCATGGCTTGGGTGGCTGGAGTCTTCCTTTCACACCACCTGGTATAGAGGTCATGGATAGCAGGGAGCTCGGCCCCAGTGATGTACTGGGCTGTCCGCACCACCCTCTGTAGCGCCATGCGATCGAGGGTGGTGCTATTGCCATACCAAGCAGTGACGCAGCCAGTCAAGATGCTCTCAATGGTGCACTTTTTGAGAATTTGAGGGCCCATGCCAAACCTTTTCAACCTCCTGAGGGGGAAGAGGCGTTGTCATGCCTTCTTAACGACCGCGCGCGGACCAATTTAAATCCTTAGTGATTTGGACACTGAGGAAGTTGAAACTCTTGACCCCCTCCACTGCAGCCTCGTCGATGTGGATGGGGCTGTCTCATCGTTGTCGGTGATCAGGCCTACCACCGTTGTGTCGTCCGCAAACGTAATGATGTCGTTGGAGTCGTGCGTGGGTGAACAGCCGTGGGTGAACAGCGAGTACAGGATGGTACTAAAAAAACACCTCTGTGGGGCCTCCGTGTCAAGGGTCAGCGTGGCGGAGGTGATGTTGCCTACCTTCACACCCTGGGGTCGGCCCGTCAGGAAGACTAGGACCCAGATGCAGAGGGAGGTGTTCAAGTCCCAGGGCCCTAAGCTTGGTGATGAGCTTGGAGGGGACTATGGTGTTGAACGATGAGCTGTAGTCAATGAACAGCATTCTCTCAAAGGTATTTCTCTTATCTTGGTGGGTGAGGGCAGTGTGGAGTGCAATTGAGATTGCGTTGTCTATGGATCTGTTGGGGCTGTATGCAAATTGGAGTGGGTATAGGGTGTCTGGGATGATTGAGTTAATGTGTGTCATAACCAGCCTCTCAAAGCACTTAATGATTACATATGTGAGTGCTACAGGGCAGTAGTCATCGTGGCATGGAACCGTACAGTTCATGGGAACAGGAAGGATGGTGGTCATCTTAAAATGTGGGGATTACAGACTGGGACAAGGAGAGGTTAAACATTACAGTGAGTATGCCTGCCAGCTGTTCTGCGCATGCTCTGAGAACACGCCTTGGAATATCGCCGGACCCGCGGCCTTGACCTGATTACTCACGTCGGCCTCTGAGAGCGAGATCACCACATCCTCTGGTTCAGCATTTGACCATCAGGTATTCACAGACGGACAGAGATTTACACCCAGATGAGAGACCTTCTGACCGATATGCCGTCTTGCCAGCAAACAATTAACCGTTCTGTTTTAAATATAGCCCATTAAAACAATGAAGTACGATGATGATTATGACGCCAGTTTGGCATGTGGAAAAGCCTTTCTGTGTCACATTGTCTATGAGGGTATCAGGACAGAGATTATGATAAAGCATCATACATTTCAAGCTTTAGGTTTTAGCCCATTGGTGTTTGAGATGGAGTAGTGTTGACCATTGGAATTCCTATACATGACCAGGGATTTGTGCATCGATCTAGGTGTGGATCTGTTGCTCAATGTTATGGTGCTGCTGTGGTCTTTGTGTTGACGTAATGATATACTGTACGGGTTTCTCAGGGTGTATATTCATCACGACTGCTTCCAGATATGAGTCACCATTGTATTCGTAATGAGATCTCTCCGTCTTTGCTCTGATTATTGGAGATCCGCAAATGTCCTTAGCCATGCATATTTATCAGATATAATTAGGGGCTGCTGCATATCACACTTGGCTGGTGGGCTGAATTTAGATTTCATAAATATGGATTTGTTTTTTTAACCCCGCACCCCCACCTGAAAAACAAGACAAAGAGAAGCAGGAATATGATTAAACAAAACAGCCCTATGCTGCTTTCGAACACACCTTAAAAAACACCCTTTATCACCCTGTTTCCAATCCCACTCTCAAAAGGTTACAACAGAGCAGGATGAAAGGAGTTATGGGTAGTTTGCTACTGGATAACAGGACAGTGATAAAACACAAGACGCAGTGCTAGGCTATATCATGAATATGGGCAGCACAGCTGGAGCGTAATATTAGCAGCCATACACTCTCCAGGGTCTCTTATAACCCCACCAGTTAGGATCTCAATGTTCACAAGTTCTGAATTTCATGACACAGAAAAATCATTACAGGAAGGGACGCTTCTTGGCTGCCATTTTGTGTCATCCTCATTCATACTTAATAGGAGAAGTACTATCAAAATAAGTGTGGTCATTCCTTGACCAATCAGTAAGCAGGACAGAAGGATCCATTTGATAAAGTGGAAGGTATGCAGCAGCATGGAGAGCAGATTAGAGCAGTGATGTTGTGGTATGAGTTGCTGGCAGTCAGAGCATGGACTCCATAGCAACCAATAGCATGGGTCTATGCTGGAGATGGCAGGGCTCCACTGGTTCCAGACAGCATGATGAATTACACACCCAGGAGCTGTCAATAAAAAGTGCTTACATTTCCTCTTTAATAACAGCCCTGCAGGTCTTTATGTTGCAGGGAGCAGATGATCTATGAAAATTACTCTCTTCGCGACACAACATACGTTTAAAAGCCTGCATGCATGTGTGTTCCATGTTTGTATGTATGCAGATGTCTCTCAGTCACGGAGGGTGTTGTATGTTGTGTGTTCTGCTCCAGGGGGAATCCCACTCGTGGGCCCTTATTGATTAGCTTAGCGTGAGTTAGGGTCACGTCCAACAGGGCTTGCAGTCTGACAGACAGACATCCCTCCCCACTGCCCGCTCCTGCAGTGTGTGCGAGCTACAGGCATATACAGACACACACACACTCTCACACATACGCACTCTCACACAAGATGCTGAGTATTGACTGTATCGAGGGGCTAATGTCAGCACAAATCTCAAATGATTCCACTATCACTTCACACAATAAGAAAGAGAATGCTAGCTGCTCCTCTAAGGAATGGTTTTATATATCCATCAGCCATATTGTCCAGGCCCACCACATAGGCCTACAATATTTGTTGAAATTGAGTGTGATGAAAATTCCTATAGACCACAAAAGGGTCAGAAGGTACCATCATCAGCTGCCCCATCAGTAGAAGTGTGCATTTTAATGTGTGTGTAGAGGCCAGGGTTGTGTAAAAGGCCTAACAGTCATTGCGGCTCTGTCAGGTGAGGCTGTTTGATGTAGTAATACCTTCTGCCTCCGGGACAGTTTTAGAGGTGTATTTAAGTGGACGAATGGTCCAAGTGTACCTCGAAGCCCCTGCAGAATGGTGGCGTTTTAACAGTGTCTGTGGATGACAAGCAGCTTAGCAGGCCACGAAACAGAAGGCAATGTCTCTGGGAGAACTAATACATGTTTCAATCCACAGCAACTCAGGTGTCTGTTTCTATGTGCAGAAAACACACACAGTGGATTTACTGCAAGTACAGTAATACTAAAAGCTGGGCAATTGAACTCTAATGTTATTCTTAGATAATCTATTCTTGGTTAATCTACAGTGGAGGGTAATATCCCCTCTCCTTTCCCACTCTGACTGAATCTCTTCTGATTCTTACTTAAATCTATTCTTAGCAAATCTGTTCTGGACAGCAATATCCCTCCGAAGGTTAATCTGTTGAGAAAATAATCATTTTAGCATGCCATTTCTTGTTCCAGTGTTAATTTCAGGATGACCTCAGAATTACACTGAACCACTCGTCTGTCATCCTTCATGAAGGCCAGGAGCTTCATCCCAGAATTGCCTCTGTTCAGCGTGAGCTCTCTCTCCAAGCAGCTCCACTCTGAAAAGGGCTCAGACGCTGCAGAGCCCCCGTCCACCACCCTCTACCCTCTACCCTCAAACCCCATCTCACTCCAGCCAGGGGAATTTAGAAATTACAACTAAACAAAGTGCCCCACTTAAGTTAATTATTGTCATTAACCCAAAGTTCAACCATGACTTGAAAATAGTATTTTTGAAAAGTTTCTGGCTAGAGGACTCCTAGAGGGGCCAGTGAGAAGGAGACGGAAGACTGTTCAGTTTAGATTTGTTTGTGTCTTTATATCTCCCAGGATGCATCCCTACAAGTCACAGCATGAGAGAAACAATCAGATAAACAAGCTCATGAATAATCAAATAAAAGTAAATTAAGGGGACTCTAACGAAGCGGGAGTGGAGGGTGTTAACGAGAACGGGAAGGAGACAGGGGATTTAAAACAGCGGGCAGAAGGGAAGGTGAGAAAAAAAAGTCTCTCTGCCTTCGTTGGGCCAGACAATCAATGTGTCGCCCACGGTGGCCACTGGTCTTTACTCTCTACGCCAGGAGCACACACACCAGCCAGCGACCCTTCATCTGACCCCCCTCGCAAACACACACAGATAAAATGCATGTGCGTGTTTTCTAAAGAGCACTGGTGTGAACAATCTGGCCACACACTAATTACTGTTTGTCTAAGCAGCAAACTAGGTGAGTGTGTGTGTTTGTGTGTATGAGTGTGTTTCTTTATGTGTGGAGAGAGCATGAGCAGTTTGACAGCTGCTTACCCTCTAGCCAAGGCTAATTTAACCTCTTAAGGATCGGACCTTGATTTTAAATTTTAGCCTAAAATGAATACCCAAATCTAACTGCCTGTAGCTCAGGACCTGAAGCAAGGATATGCATATTCTTGATACCATTTGAAAGGAAACACGTTGGAGTTTGTAAATTAATGTAGGAGAACATAACACAATAGATCTGGTAAAAGTAAAAAAAAAGTTCCAGTTGATAGAAGGACAATAGACGTTTGGAATAGATTTGAGCTGTACTTGTATCTTTGAAAATGTATATGGAATCAATTAAAACATGGAGATTTCATCAAATGATTCAAGTTGAGAGGTCCAGCAACAATATACAATAAAAAATATTACATTACATTACATTTCATAATACTTTTCACAGCACATTAAGTGTGTTCCCACAGACTTCAGGTTGTGTTGGTGGTCTGTGTGTGGGGAAGTGGTGTATCTGTAGAACATAGCTATCTCAGGAGGGGTAATCACTCTGAGCCATTTCAAATGCAACAGCTCAACTTCATCATGGATTAAAACAGCTACAACCCCTGCGTACCTTCACTTGCCAAACACGCACGCACACATTCCAGTAAAGCGGTCCATGCCACGACACAGGGGGGTGGAGGGGGGATTAGTCCTGGGAGCTAGAAGTCACAGGGGAGAGAGAATTCCCTAAAGCTTGCAACCCTTTCATACAATGTCCTTGAATGAGAAGGCAGAGTCATGCAGTGTCCACTACTGTGGTTCACACCAGCATCTCAGTCTCCCCCTTCTCTCTCTCTACCTCCCTCTCCCTCTCTCAGTGGTGCTGCTGCGGGGGGCCTGATCTATGGCACGGAGTGACGTTGGATGGATGAGAGGAAGCGCGAGGAGGATGTTTGAGAGATGCTGGGGGAATGCGTGAATGGGAGGTACACTCATTTCTGACGTGTGAGTGGTTCTTGCGAGCGGTTCTCGGGCAGACAGAAAGAGGGCTATGATTTAGCTGGGGGTCCAGGGCGGCCTGGATGGGCTCCATCCATCTTGTAAAGTAATTACATTACGAGCGTTTCCATTGGAGGGAGGAGGGGGGAAGCTGGGGGATCTCAATGGCTTTATAAATCACATTCACTCACTAGAAACTCACTAGAAACTCAATAGAAACTGACTACAAATTGGAGGGAGATGGAGGCTTAAAGTGTTATATTAAATTTCAGACTTTGTAAAAAAAGACTGTACAATACTGCTGTCAGACCTTCAAAAGCCCATTTTAAAATGTGGGGAAAGTGCTGGGAGAGTCTGGGAGCTAGTATGAAAGAGACATTGTGGAATGGTTCAGGTAAAACTTGACTAACTTTACAGCGGTTTCAGTTTTTACATTTTATTTAGGGCTAGATTCCGTCCTTATCACGAAAGATCTGCTATAATTGCAATTTAAAGGTTATTTCCAATTTAGCAGACAAATGCAGCGTTTACGTTTATGCAGAGAATGCAGTCTCCAAACACAGGAACATTGCCTTTCAATCCGCAATACGGATTGACTCTTTTTTTTATTTAATCTTCATTTAACTAGGCAAGTCAGTTAAGAAAAAATTCTTATTTCCAATGACGGCCTACCAAAAGGCAAAAGACCTCCTGCGGGGACGGGGGCGGGGATTAAAAACAAACAAACAAACAAACAAAAAAAATATATAAATATAGGACCAAACACACATCATGACAAGAGAGACAAAACAACACTACCCAAAGAGAGACCTAAGAAAACACATAGCAAGGCAGCAACACAAGACAACACAGCATGGTAGCAACATAACATGACAACAACATGGTAGCAACACAACATGGTAGCAGCACAAAACATGGTACAAACATTATTTGGCACAGACAACAGCACAAAGGGCAAGAAGGTAGAGATGACAATACATCACGCAAAGCAGCCATAACTGCCAGTAAGAGTGTCCATGATTGCCTTAATTTAGTTAACTAAGGATTGTTATGATCGGCTTTAGCAACATTACTATACAGTAGTTTGCAAAGTAATGCTGATTAAGCTTGAAATAAAAAAATAAAACAATGTACAGTTGAAGTTGGAAGTTTACATACACTTAGGTTGAAGTCATTAAAACTAATTTTTCAACCACTCCACAGATTTCATGTTAACAAACTATAGTTTGGCATGACACAAGTAATTCTTCCAACAATTGTTCACCGACAGATTATTTCACTTATTCACTATATCACAATTGCAGTGGGTCAGAAGTTTACATACACTAAGTTGACTGTGCCTTTAAACAACTTGGAAAATTCCAGAAAATTATGTCATGGCTTTAGAAGCTTCTGACTAAGCTTCTAAAGCTAATTTACATCATGTGAGTCAATTGGAGGTGTACCTGTGGATGTATTTCAAGGCCTACCTTCAAACTCTGTGCCTCTTTGCTCGACATCATGGGAAAATCAAAATAAATCAGCCAAGACCTCAGAAAAAAGGTTGTAGACCTCCACAAGTCTGGTTCATCCTTGGGAGCAATTTCCAAACCCCTGAAGGTACCACGTACAAACAATAGTATGCAAGTATAAACACCATGGGACCACGCAGCCGTCAAACCACTCAGGAAGGAGGCTCGTTCTGTCTCCTAGAGATGAACGTACTTTGGTGCGAAAAGTGCAAATCAATCCCAGAACAACAGCAAAGGACAAAATTATGTGGATATATTGAAGCAGCATCTCAAGACATCAGTCAGGAAGTTAAAGCTTGGTCGCAAATGGGGCTTCCAAATGGACAATGACCCCAAGCATACTTCCAAAGTTGTGGAAAAATGGCTTAAGGACAACAAAGTCAAGGTATTGGAGTGGCCATCACAAAGCCCTGACCTCAATCCTATAGAAAATGTGTGGGCAGAATTGAAAAAGCAGTTACACCAGTTCTGTCAGGAGGAATGGGCCAGAATTCCCCCAACTTATTGTGGGAAGCTTGTGGAAGGCTACCCAAAATGAAATAAATAAAAGCTGAAATAAAAGCTGAAATAAATCATTCTAAAATAAAGTGGTGATCCTAACTGACCTAAAACAGATTTTTTTCTAGGATTAAATGTCAGGAATTGTGAAAAACTGAGTTTAAATGTATTTGGCTAAAGTGTATGTAAACTTCCAATTTCAACTGTATGTTTTTGGCTAATGAGGTAGATTAGATTCACAACACACATGCAACCACACACACACACACACACACACACACACACACACACACACACACACACACACACACACACACACACAAACACACACACACACACACACACACACAACCACACACTTACGCACTCTCTCTCTCTCACTCTCCCCCGCATCCTCCTCTCTCTTAGGACAAGAATTAGAACTTTTACTAAATGTGTCTTAAATGGGGTCTTAAAAGCCCAGATCTTTTAGTGGATTTAGATCATTAGCACGTACACACCCGACCCTAGCATGGACAGAATGATCAGCGGTGTGAGATGGAACAGAGTAAATAGGCATTTCAACGTCATAGCTTTAGCCGCTGCTAACTTGTGTAATAGACACCGGCTGGATTACAGTTTTAACCAATCAGCATCCAGGATTACACCCACCTGTTGGGTCTAATCCTGGAGGTTGGCCTGGCTTTTTCCTGAGGACCCAGCTGCATGTCACTCAGGCCTGATGCTGGCCTAGGGGATAGTATTGCAGCAGATAAAATATTTCCCTTCTATCCCTGGACTCAAACCCAATAACATAGTTTCATGCCCTTTGGCATTTGCGATATCTTAATTATTTAATACGGTGTGTATGTAGATTACATAGTTCTATATCAATTGATCTACTTTTTTGTTGGCAGAAAGAGTTGTTGAGGTGGCTGGCTCTCTTTTTAGCCGTCTCAGATATAGAACACGTGAGGTGCACCATAGGGACAACAAAATATGCAACTGTGCGCAATGAAAAATAATGAAGAGAAAATAATTGACCTATTTGGCAGTAGGCTGGCATATCACTTCTACACTGATAAATAAGACATGAGATATTTTGATTTGTTTTATTGCTGATAGTGAATGTTTGTTTTTAAAAGCTGAAATAATGTTCTATGCCCGCCTTGGCTGAGAAAATTAAACTTGCAAAATTCAAGTTTAATTTGATATCAGAATTCAGCACCCAGGAAAAGCTCCTCTTCAGTCTGTCTGTCCAAGAGGAGGAGGTGCTGAAAGACTAATAGCTCTTGCTGCTTGCAACCCCCGCAGCAGCTCTCTCGTGACACTATATATCTCTCGGGCTGCAGAAAACATCTAATTTCTCCCGCTTTCAATTTGGTTGTTCAATATTTTCTATGGTTTGCTTTGTTTTAGCAACAGATCCTTCCAATTATTGATTTATGCTAATTTCTCAATATTTATATCAGCTGCGTCTAGGGGGGAAGGACACATTAAAATTAAATATGCAAATGGCTATGTGAAGTTGCTGCATGCAGTGGCAAAACAAATTGGTGTTCACTCTTGTAAAACTAAAAATATTTTTTTATTAAATTGCCGTTGGACAAGATAATGAACAGTCTGCATGGTAATCTTCATACACCTCTCTCCGCCTGTAGGCAGGTCATGGTTAAGGCTAACTGTATGGGAAATGTCCAGAGGGCTCAAGTCAACTCATAAATATCACCATAGCTCATGTATGAGAGCAGAGCAGTGATCTACGTACACTGAGTGTACAAAAAACTCAGTAAACCTTACTATGATGGAGTTGCACCCCCTTTTGCCCTCAGGACAGCCTCAATTCGTCGGGGCATGGACTCTACAAGGTGTCAAGCGTTCTACAGGGATGCTGGTCCATGTTGACTCCAATGCTTCCCACAGTTGTGTCAAGTTGGCTGGATGTCCTTTGGCTGGTGGACCATTCTTGATACACACAGGAAAATGAATGTGAAAAACCCAGCAGTGTTGCAGTTCTTGACACACTCAAACCAGTGCACCTGGCACCTATTACCATACCCTGTTCAAAGGCACTTTTGTCTTGTCCATTCACCCTCTGAATGGCACACATACACAATACATGTCTCAATTGTCTCAAGGCTTAAAAATCCTTCTTTAACCTGTCTCCTCCCGTTCATCTACACTGACTGAAGTGGATTTAATAAGTGACATCAGTAAGGGATCATAGCTTTCACTTGGATTCACCTGGTCAGTCTATGTCATGGAAGGAGCAGAAGTGCAATCCATATGTTTTGTACACTCAGTGTATGTCCTCTGATACACATGATGCTGAGGAGAGCAGAAGTGCAAGCCATATGTCATATACGCTGATCTCATCATATACATATATGTGATTATTGCTGATGATGTCATAGGCTTTGTGACTTATAGTGACTCTGGTCATAAAGTACTCACTTCATGTTATTGCAGTTCACCTCAAATAGAGACACAAAGTGCTGCTGAGTGCTTTAGAGAAATTAGAAACTGAGAAACCACAAAAGGTAATAATTTCCACAAGTCCACAAGTACCCCAAAGTCCATTTTCCAAACTGTCTAATCATGGATTGGTGGTTTTATATCATAGTCGGCATAAAACCACTCTTTTGTGTCTGGCCCTATCACGGTTCCACCAAATGTTTGGTTTAGAGGTCGCCATTTTTACCTTTCAGTGGTTTCATTGCCAACTGTGATTCACTCATTGCTCACTCTCTCTCTCTCTCTCTCTCTCTCTCTCTCTCTCTCTCTCTCTCTCTCTCTCTCTCTCTCTCTCTCTCTCTCTCTCTCTCTCTCTCTCTCTCTCTCTCTCTCTCTCTCTCTCTCTCTCTCTCTCTCTCTCTCTCTCTCTCTCTCTCTCTCTCTCTCTCTCTCTCTCTCTCTCTCTCTCTCTCTCTCTCTCTGTCTCTGTGTGAGCAGCATTCTCAGAGGGAGCGGCTCGCTAATGTAACATTTCCAGAGTGAAACGTGTCTTCAGCACCTGCCTCTGTGTTATATAAGAACCTGAGAGTGATCTATGGGCAGTGATATAGGATGATTATGGTCATCCCGGGAATCGAACCCGCTCTCCTGTCATTGTAAGTGCCAAGGTCTACCAACTGAGCTACAAAAGACTGCTTGTTAAGTGGTACTGTATATAGTAGGAAGTGACAGGGAGTGATTAGTACCCCCAATCATAACCATCTGTCTCAAGGGCACTCTGTTACTCTAACATAAACAATCAATATACCATTTTACGATCGTCACGCCATACATCAATGGTTTGAAATGAACTTGTAGAATATCAATAGAGACCTTAAACGGCGAGAGCTTTAGAACTAACTAAGCTTTGATTAGGCTCAGCAGCCATACAGCAGCCTTTTGATAAATGGTTAGTATCCTGCATTAGTTAAGACGCTTGTTATATTATGCATCATCATTTGGGAGGCCAGATGCTCACCTTCAGGGAGCCTTGCATGCTTTAAATAGAGCACATCACACATTCCAGCATGTTTCATTATACAGCACTGTACACTACCGCTTGGCGCTAAAAAGTTAGCTAAGCCCACTGAGGTATACATCACTTATAATTGGTACAATGACGTTGCTCAACTGGGGGTGAAACAAATGTGTTGCCAGGTGGAAAGCCCAACCATCGTGATGAATACAGGCTGGAGGACTGTTACAGGCACGCTACAAATTAACTTTAGGGCCAATGCCTACAGCACCTCTACAGCACCTCTGCCTGCCATGCTGTGATTCAGTCTGTTTGGCTATCTGCTTTCCATCTGGTTTACTTGTGCTTGTTTGGCTTGTCTCCTCCACCACTGCTGAAATCCGGGCCCTAAACTGTAGTCCAGCTGTGATATGAGTTTCCCAAAAAATTCATATTAAAGTCAGTTTTCAGAAAAGCAGGAACTGCATCAGTTTCATTTTTTTTCAGAGGTGAGAATCTCTTTTCTCCAGCAAAGTGATAGTGGATTTATTCCCCAAATACCCACTGGCGGTCCGCTGAGTGATAGTGGATTTATTCCCCAAATACCCATTGGCGGTCCGCTGAGTGATAGTGGATTTATTCCCCAAATACCCACTGGCGGTCCGCTGAGTGATAGTGGATTTATTCCCCAAATACCCACTGGCGGTCCGCTGACTCCACAAACAACTATTGGCAGGTCCTCCCAAAACTCCCTCTGTGTTGGGTTTTTCCTTCTGGTTGACCTCTCAACCAAAGGAGCACTATGTCCTGTGGCATCAGGGCCTAACAGACACCCACAGGAGCCACACATAAAACACTGATCCCTGGCCCCTTGAAACACAGAGGGAACCCAGGGAACCAGTTAAGACTGGATACACTGTAACAGACTAACACACATAGAGGCTCTATTCCAGCTCTGTTAAAAAGAGATTCTCTCTTCCCATGGCCTGTCCTTCACCACAACCCTTGGTTATCTCTAATGTCACATGGTGGATTCAAGGGCCTCTGGAATGTGAAATTAAGAAATGGGACATAAGAAGCCCTGCATCATGTTGTCGTGATGTGAATTGATGGTGACATGTAGCAGAGGAATGTCCATACGGTTTGTGCTCAGGAAATAATTGCTCCCTGGCCATGACTAAGGGACTGGTTGGGGACAGTATCTAAAGGCTGATTAGACAACACTGGGTTTAATTAGGAAGACTTCCGCTCCAGCATTTACAATGTTGCTTTCAATCATCTCTACACAACACACATTACATTTATGGTCGGAAGGTCACAAGCTTGCAACAAATGTGACATGTTTGACCACAGAGAATACAGCAGTTCCCTGGTTTTTCTTCTTCTAATAGAGTAAAGCTCAAATTTCAGTCTTCACATGCTAAATAATACTAGCAATCTTTATGTCAGGCCTCTATAGCCTGTCAGTCGTAGCTCGTAACGGAACACAACAAAGGATTCTCCTTAGTCGGCAGCTGCAGCGGAGGCATGTTCAGGGGTTAGGCACATCATATCACCCATCTGGGCAAATAAGCATGGTTCATTGGGCCAAGTTGAGAGCTTTTTGGAGCCTGGCACCATCACATCACAGGCAGCTCCTGAAATATAGATTTTGCCTTGAGAAAAGGGTTGAGTCCAGCCGGCGATTCACACCCTACACTGGTCTGTTCGGTGTGAAGCCTGTGAACGTAGCCAATTGTGAAGAAAAAAAAAAAGTACAGCTAGCTACATTAAGGTGATGAGAATGTCAATGGAAGTGGTGCACTGAGATCAGCTATATGTGAAAAATGACTGTACGGACATAATTTGTATGCACAAGAGGCAAGTATACTCTGAGATTTCCTGTACTCTGAGAGAACTGTACAGAGGTCAGCTTAATGTAAGATACGGATGTACTGATATCAGCCTGATGTAAGTGTGGGAGAGGACTAGGGATCAGCTGGATGAGAAATGGACCTGCACTAAAACTTACCTTAAGATGCATGGTGAAGACGAAAAGCAGTGTTTTATGTAAACAACCTTATTTACTCTACCTCGAAGAAATGTCTACATTCATACATTTTTACTTGTCCAACATTTCACTTCAAGTGAAATATAAGATGGCATGGTTATAAAGTTTGACTTAGGACAAAAATAGCCTACAACTTAAAACAAATAACAGAACATGAAAATAAAAGCTCATAACAGAACCAACTGCCTTAAAGTGAACATTTGAGTGTGAAGGGAGTAGCTGCAGTAAATGCCTACAGGCTGGCCCTGTGTAAGACAGAACACACAGTAGTTGTGCCAGAAACCAGAGAATAAGCGCATACTCAGGGGTTGATGCAAACTGAACATCACCGTACATCCTTCATTATTCATGTGCTCTGAGGAAAGGCCCCATACATGCATCCAAGAAACATCTCTATAGCTCACTGGGCCTGGCCTGCACCTTCCCTGGGCCTGGCCTGCTCCTTCCCTGGGCCTGGCCTGCACCATTCACAAAGCTATACTAAGCTCCTCCAACAGAAACTCTCCACACAGATGCAATACACGTCTACTAAGTGACTCTTTCTCTACTCCACCAGGCTAAAGTAGAGATACAGACATACTGTAGGATCTTAATTTAAGCCAGTTTGCTACAGCTGGAAAATAGTTCTGCAGCAACAGGACATTTGAATTATTTTGTGGATTATAATTAATGGTAATTTTTGTAAGGGTTGATACATTATTCTTAAGGCAGAATCAAGTCTGACATTTCAAATTGAAAATCTTCAGAAGCCTTTTTAAACCTCAAATACACTACACGTTTTTAATTTCCTGCATTGCAGGAAAGTTCTCCTGCAACAGGGTGATCAAATTAAGATCCTACAGATTTACACTCGTTCAACTCCGGTGCATCTGTAATATATGAAAATACACTGAATACACCCAAAATTCAAGTCTGACATTTCTAAGAGAAAATTACAAACTTCAGAAGCCTTTTTAAACCTCAAATACACTACAAGTTTTTCTCCTCCAACAGGGTGATCAAATTAAGATCCTACATATTTACACTCATTCAACTCCAGTGCATCTGTAATATACAGTATGAAAATACACTGAATACACCAAACATTAGGACCACCTTCCTAATATTGAGTTTGCCCTCAGAACAGCCTCAATTCGTCGGGGCATGAACTCTACAAGGTGTCGAAAGCGTTCCACAGGGATGCTGGCCCGTGTTGACTCCAATGCTTCCCACAGTTGTGTCAAGTTGGCTGGGTGTCCTTTGGGTGGTGGACCATTCTTGATACACATGGGAAACTGTTGAGTGTGAAAAACTCAGCAGCGTTGCAGTTGTTGACACAAACCAGTGCGCCTGGTACCTACTACCATACCCTGTTCAAAGGCATTTACATATTTTGTCTTGCCCATTCACCCTCTGAATGGCACACATACACAATCCATGTCTCAATAGTCTCAAGGCTTAAAAATCCTTCTTTAACCTGTCTCCTCCCCTTCATCTACACTGATTGAAGTGGATTTAACAAGTGACATCAATAAGGGATCATAGCTTTCACCTGGATTCACCTGGTCAGTCTATGTCATGGAAAGAGCAGATGTTCTTAATGTTTTGTACACTCAGTATAGTATGTTTGTGCTGTGAGCATTTCAAAGTGTGAATAATGAGTGTGCCTCATAGGTGAGCATAGCCCCTTAAGCCCTACACCCTCCTTTGCATGTAGCATTTGATGTGATGGCAGCGTTATGACACAACAAGTGCCTCTCCTGGCATGGGGCCAGGGCACAGACCATAGAGTTGGACACAACTTGTTGGTTTTAGCCAGTGTTAAAGTTCTTACTTTAAGTAAAACAATCATGTTTACGTAAGGTTTTACAGAACGACAGATCCCAAATGCTGTACAGTAACCACTGGTCCCATAGTTCAGGGCTCTAACTTGTATCTGACACTCTTTTTCACAATCCTCCAAATCATTAGCATAAATTACTTTAAACTTAACTTTAAAATCCTCCATGGCGAGTTACAGCTGGTAAGACAAGTAGCTGTAAAAGTAGTAGTGGTAGTGCGTTGCTAGGAAAAAGACGTAAACAATGCCACTTTATATGAACATGGCCATGTGTATGTTGTCTCATATAGGCTCTAACAACGGGGATTCCAAACCACCCGTTGTATAACTCTCCATACATCATGTATGCATTTTAAACGTGCCCGGAGTAATTAGTGACTGATCCGTCATTAGTGACTGATCAGTCATTAGACTGATCCACTATTATTAAGGATGCTAAGCCAGAGTACAAGTGTATCCACGACCATCATCTGAACAGAAGTCCTCTTGTCTGAGCTGAATTCTGCCATTGACTGAGCACTGCCCAACCAGCACTGAATATAAATGTGCCCCTCTCCTTGGATGAGAGTGTGTGCATTCGCTTGCATAGTCACAATGCTGTGATACCAATACCAATGCACACTCCTGTGATGTGGATCTGCTCATCTGATCATACCTGGGTGTGTTTGTGTGTTTTACATGTGTGACAATGAGGGTTTATGTTGATCAATATTAAATATACCTTTAAAGAAATCACACATAGGTCAATAAATGAATAAAATATACAGCAATCTATTTCACCAGGATGGCAGAGGGATCTGGCACGCTCACACTCTAAGAGCACATACAACCATTATCTATCAAGTTAAATAAAATGTATCAATCCCTACATAGCCAACGGGGCTACCGATGGGCGCAATTAATTCCCTAAATGGCTCCTCGACTGGTAAGCAGCACGACTGGCCAGACTGATATGCCCCAGTCCGCCCGCCGTAGCCTATCATTTGATCATGTCCTGACTCAAATCAAATCGGATACTGACCATCTTGGTTCCATTTTATTCTCGGGTAAAACGGAAAGACACGTCGGCATCGCGGGTTGCTCTGCGGATATTAGCCAGCCATAATGTTAGCGTCAAATCCTGAGGAGGCGACAGCTTATCAACAGGCAAAGGCCAAAGATATAGCACACCATTGAAACGAAGGAAAACATTTATATTACGAATTCGCATGAAGGTTTGCCAATATTGACAACTCATTTCCCAACGGGGACAGTGCGCCAGGATCGATTATGCGAAAGAGCAACGGAACCACAGCGTCACACGGATGTTTGCGCACACATAAAAGCTATTGGAAACCATGAAAAATATTTTTAAGAAGGTAGGAATAGGCTTACCCGAAATATTCCCAGTAAACGTGAGAACACGAGGGTCTCCCTTGAAGATGCGTCTGGTTCTCTCTCCTGCGTTTTCCGGGTTATGTTTTACGCCATTTCTTTATTTTGCAGGATGATTTCTCATTAAAGTGAGGTGTCGCAGGCTTTCGTACATCAATCCACCTTCTCGGTGTCGGTTTCTCTCCCCCTTTCCCAAAAGAAGAACACCTTAATGCCCCCTCCTCCCCTCTTTCCTCTTTCTGACAACACCCTTCTCTCTCTCCCTAGTCGACAGATAGCTTACCACATTTTTGAGTTCGTAAGGGAAAGGCAGAGAATAAAATAAAACAATAAAAACAAATGCGTGTAACGCATTAGCGGTTAACTCAACGCAAAGGATGCTCGTATTCTCTCCTTTCCATGGTGATACATTTCCACGGTGCCTCCCTCTGTTGTGAGAAGGCCTAAATTAACTAATGATTTAAATTAATAAAAAATAGACGCTCCAAATAGGGTGTCAGACCTCTCCTTTGCGTACTTGCGTTGTCTCTCTGCTTTACTTCTTCTTTGATGTTTTATATCGGCTACAAAGGGGGTGCTATGAATGGATCACCCTTTTCGTTGTGGCCTCGTTTGGCATATCATAATGACTTTTACAGGATTGTAATGATGTTAATTATTTTGCAGCCCCGACAGATCCATCAATGCCTCACTCGTGAAGATTATTCGGCTGCTGCCTCAGAAGTGATGCGGTGCCTCATCTCTCTCGCTCTCTCTCCATCTCTCTATCTCGCTCTCTCTCCATCTCTCTCTATCTCACACACACACACTATTCTCTCTCTCTCTCTCTTTTTAAAACACTCACGCTCATTCGAATTCACTCAACGCTACCACAGATTGAGTGCGTGTCCCATTTTTGCCATCGCTTGCTGCTTCCAAAAATCTCAGCGATAATGTTTTTATGAATAGACAGCGAAGACAGCAGGAGGCATTATTGGCAGCCAAAGCTATTCTATATCTGTAAAATCATCTTAAAGAAAGTACTATGTTTTGACCTTACGGTGCAGTTTTTCCACTCTCGAGTAAACTTTTTTTTCAGATGGAGATCTGCATCAGGGTGACGTCAGAAAATGTTAAAGCCCTAGAAACATTTCTGTTCTCCCTCAGCGACAGATCAACCAAATGAGATGGCCTTTGTTGCAACGAGTCTCGTAATCTTGAAATAAAGCATCTGTACTCTGTATTCAATGACTTCAATGAACCATGCAACTGTGACGTTTCGTTCAGTCCCGACTGTCTTGTAGCTTTAATAGGACAATGCCATAGAGGGAGATGGCTGTTGTGGAGTAGCCTTTACCTATGATGCCAGAGGGTCACTTCCGTGCCACGAGGCACCTTGTCTAGACCCTGGTTGCTCTGTCAGAATAAGGGATATATATCCTTGGTATTCAATATGATTCTTGACTGGTGTTTCAGTGTGCTGTTACTCTGTAGCAAGCACATCTCAGATGTCATGGTCAAATGATAGAGGGGGTGGGTGCGGGTGTGCCCGGGGATCTGTGGCCACTCATCACAGGTAAGGGGAGAGCAGAGGACTGACAGAGGAGAGAGCCGGCAGCTACAGGTGCATCATCCGCTCTGTGAGTCCGTGTGATTAACCACATCAACAAAGCAGAAGAGCTGCCCAAACCAGCCCAAGGGCTTTTACTCAGCAACTCTCTCTGTGTGTGTGTGTGTGTGTGTGTGTGTGTGTGTTCATGTGTGTGTAGCTACCAGGAGGTCAAATTGTATAGGTTAGGGCCAATAATTCGCTTGAGATCTATGAGTTGACAATAATGAATCAACTGTGCATACAAACATCTCCAGATGTATGTAGTTCTACATGTGTGGGTTTGATGCCTAGTTATGTTAGACAATAGCTTGCAGGGTTGTAAATGTTAAGAGGTGGTAAATGTTAAGAAATGTTGTAAATGCTAAGAAATGTTGTAAATGCTAAGAAAGGAAAGACACACACACACACACACATACACACAGGCCAACAACTTTATTTCATGCATATAATGATATAAATCTGTTTTCATCTCAGTCCGGGCCATGGCCTCACAGATGGTAGTTATCACTGTACAGTACACATAAACAAGGCGAGAGAGGGAGAGAGTTAAGATATGTGGAAGGATGAGTTGGGTGAGTGGGGGAAAGAGGAGCAGGATTTTGAGTGGTGAGGCCCTGTACACCTAACCAATAAGGTCCTAGGTGGTGTGTAATAGCAATAAGGCACCTCAGTGGTGCCTTATTGCTATTACACACCATCTAGGACCTTAAATTATAAACTGGCTACCAACATAGATAGAACAGTAAACAAGTATATATTTGTGTCATACCCATGGTATATTGTCTGATATACACAAGGCTGAAATTCTGTTTCAGACAATAACCGCTTAATAATGTGTAATAATCCACTGTATGCTCACTGTATACATTTGTGTGAGGTAGGCTAAAGTACAAATGACTGTGAATAAGTGTGTGTGTTGGTAGAGAGATGGTGTTTCATATGATATAATGTGACAGTAATGTCAGAGCATTGGTGTGGTCTATACAACGTGTTGTATTGCGGTGTGTTTAGCAGTCAGGGCTCTGCTTACAGTGTTCTCTGACCAGGTGCTAATTGGAGCCAGTGGCAGAAACCCATCAGTTTGTTTCCATCGACTTTAAGGCGGGAGCACAAAGCACTCTAATGAGCACCTAATTATTGACTACTCTCTCTATAGCCAAGACCACAAGATGGGACAGCGCTGTTACACACACACACACACACGCGCGCGCACGCACGCATACACAAAGACACACGTGCACACACACGGACAGATATAACATGTATTTTTGAGCACTAAACAAAGCTAATGCAGATAAGGACCCAGCATGGTGTTTTTCTCTCTCAGTAAATGACTACTGTGTGAATGCAACCCTCCAAATAAAATCTAAGTTTATTGGTCGCCCACACAGATTTGCAGATGCTATCGCAGGTGCAGCGAAATGCTTGTGTTTCTAGCTCCAACAGTGCAATAATATCCAGCAATACAATAGCAATACACACAATCCTCCCAAAAAATGTAATATCAGATATATCCGTATAAGAAATATCCAAAAATGTCAGGAATATACATATATATATATATATATAGACAGAATGAATAGAACAATTGTGTGCAGCAGTAGTTATATAGGATGAGCCTTGACTAGAATACAGTATATACATATAAAGTGGGTTAAACAGTATGTAAACATTGTTAAAGTGATCAGCGTTCAATGTCTCTATATACAGTACTGTACATGGTGATGTGGGAGGGGAGAGAGGTGTGGGAACGTCAACATGGCTTTGAACGGGCTCAGTGTGTTGCGTAGTAAACCAGCGCTCTCTGCTGGACATAACTTGTTAGTGCACCCACACACAGAAAATGTATTTGATTACGTAGAGGAACATTCTGTCTGTGATGTGTGTGTGTATGTCGTCTCGTAAATTGTAAGTTGTGTGATTTATGTTCCTCTGTCTTAGTCCTACTAAATGATTGGTTATTTCACCCCTCCTAATCCCCTGGAGTGTTACAGTGTTTCAGCATTGGTTTTCACTGATGAGGGGTGTGTCCAATCAATTTGGGTTTGAACATGTTACACGCAGGATTGCTTGACAAATGACAGCCCTCCTTACTGTTGGCTCTCACTCTGATCTCCTGTGGTAAAGCAATGGACTGCCAACATAGCCTACTGAGAGTATAATAAACCTACTAAGATGCAATGGTGGTCCACACACACACACACACACACACACACACACACACACACTCCACGTAAGCTCTCACTCTAACACAGCTTCTCTCTCTCTACCCTTGTCCTATCCATGCCTGCACCTCTGTAGCCCTTCTGGAATACTGATAGGGTTTTCCGTAATCTGTCCCGGTGTTGTGGGTTCTGGACCTGTCCCTGTCACAACCTCCAGCATTCCAATTATCCGCCTTGTCAAAGTCCCTGCAGAGGTTTCAAAGGGGACATGTTTCAAGGTGACACTGCAGTGAGGAAGGGGGCCAGACAGATGAGCCCAAGAAATACAGCACCCATCATCTCAACAGCACGTTAGGTTACCTCAGCAGTACGTTAGGTTACCTCAGCAGCACGTTAGGTTACCTCAGCAGCACGTTAGGTTACCTCATAAGCAGCAGTGGCGGTCGGTGCCGTTTAAGATGAGGGAGGACATTTTTTTTATTTCTATTATAGCATATTGGATGACTGTCATTCATATTCCATTCACAAAGCTCAACGTAACAGCGTTTAGGCTACTACATGATACTAGCATTTACCCATCATGAGGTTGCTACAACCTAGCCTATGTTTACAACGTACTCTAGATGCACCGGTCAAGAGAAACATAGAGTAGTCAAGGTGACAGTACAGGCTTTAATTCCAGTATGTCTACAAATGAAAAATTAATATGTTGGATTCACATCTCCATCTCAACCTAAAATCTAAGTTAAAGCAAAGGACTAAACCAAACCAAACTTTAAATGAACTTTAAATAAAGTTAGGTCTGTTCTTTAACTTGGATTTTTGGTTGAGATTGAGATCATCAAATCAAATTAAATGTATTCCAGCAGATGTCAGAAAGTGCTATACAGAACCCAGCCTAAAACCCCAAAGAGCAAATAATGCAGATGTAGAAGCACGGTGGCAGGAAAAACTCCATAGAAAGGCAGGAACCTAGCAGGGCACACACACCACTAGAGGGATATCAACAGACCACCAACTTACTACCCTGAGACAAGGCTGAGTGTAGCCCACGAAGATCTCTTCCACCACACGAGTCCGAGGGCACGCAACACCGGAAGATCACATCAGTGACTCAACCCACTCAAGTCAAGTATAGCAAAAGAGAGTGTGGTGGAAGAGAGACCAGGGTCCAGAGTAACGCTGAGGTCCTTCACAATTCCTTCACTATTTTATTTGAGACGACTGTACAACCATCAAGATTAATTGTCAAATCAAACAGTAGATCTCTTTGCTTCTTGAGACCTAGAAATAGCATCTTTGTTTAGTCCGAGTTTAAAAGTAAAACATTTCCCGCCATCCACTTCCTTATGTCTGAAACACAGGCTTCCAGGGTAGGCAATTTTGGGGCTTCACCATGTTTCATCTAAATGTACAGCTGTGTGTCATTCGTGTAACAGTGAAAGTTGACATTGTGTTAGAATCTTATGAGATGTGAATCCAACATACAATTTATTAATTTGTAGAAAAACTGGAAGAAAAGCCAGACCAAATAACGGTCCCACTTTTTTTTAAGATACTTTTTTCTATCAATAGCATTTCAACTAACTATCTACTAACCCTAACCCAAGCCCTAACCCTTATCCTAACCCTAAACTTAACTCTTACCCTAACCCTAGCCAAACCTGACCTAATCCTAACTGTAACCTTAGCAAGCAGTTGCTTATCAACAGAATTTGTTGATAGTATGACCATCTGTAGTCATCTAAAGATGAACTATCTAAATAAAGTGTGACCGATGGAACTATCCAAGCAGAAGATACATCTGCTTCAAATATTGATATTTGGTTGCGTTGACACCACACACATCTCTCACACACACGCGCTGTATTTAACAGTCTCACTTCCCATAACCGTGTCTGTAATAGGATGAGGGAAATCGTGTTAAAGGATTTAAACCTTTCTCTTTCTCTCTCTGCCTCTCTCATTCTGTTCCCCCCCTCCCTCTCCCTCTCCCCCTCCCTCTCCCTCTCCCTCTCCCTCTCCCTCTCCCCCTCCCTCTCCCCCTCCCTCTCCCTCTCCCTCTCCCTCTCCCTCTCCCCTCTCCCTCTCCCTCTCCCCTCTCCCTCGCCCTCTCTCCCTCTCCCTCTCTCCTCTCCTTCGCCCTCTCTCCTCTCCCTCTCTCCTCTCCCTTGCCCTCTCTCCTCTCCCTCTCTCCTCTCCCTCGCCCTCTCTAATCTCCCTCTCTCCTCTCCCTTGCCCTCTCTCCTCTCCCTCTCTCCTATCCCTCTCCCTCGCCCTCTCTCCTCTCCCTCTCTCCTCTCCCTCTCCCTCTCCTTTCTCTTTCAGTCACTTCACACTGTCACTGGCCCTGACTTCTGACTAACATTATGGGTCCCAGATGGACAATGACAGGAGCATAAAGAGTAAAGGAATAAACGTCAGTGTGTTTGTGTGTTTCTCCCTCCCCTCCCCTCCCCACCCCTCCACCATCTTCAAACCTCCAGTCAGAGGCACTGCTGTGCTGTGTGAAGAACGGTGTTTGTGAGGAGGAGAGCTTCTGATACAGATAAGGACTGTAGTAGTTGATAGCTGCCATACTGTAAGATTGCTATGTCACCTAAACCCAGACCCTGTAGATATAAAGGAGATATACTGTACAGTAACGGGCTCCTTAACATTACCATAGCTCACCCCATGATGACAAGGAGTGAGGAACACATGTTTGACAGAGGAAGACACTTGTAACTGGTTTGATGTAACTGGTTTGACGAGGCAGGTTTAATGAGAGCCCTCGGGCTGAGAGAGAGAGGAGAGAGAGAGAGAGAGAGAGAGAGAGAGAGAGAGAGAGAGAATCACAGTTGGCAATGAAACCACTGAAAGGTAAAAATGGCGACCTCTAAACCAAACATTTGGTGAAACCGTGATAGGACCAGACACAAACGAGTGGAGAGAGAGAAGCGTACCTGTGTCTGTCACAACCTTCAAATGTTTCACAGTCTTTTGTTCCAATTTGAAATGTCAAGACAAAATGTATTTCTACTTTGAATGGCATGCACTGTAAATCCTTGGTTAGTGTTTGGTACTGATGAGACAGAAACACACAGATATTCATCACTGTCATCCTTCTCTCAGTTGAAGAGGCAGACAGTGAGGCATGACACGCTTCAGTCAGGCATCATTACCTTCACATCCATACAAATTTCCTCTGAGATTAAAAAAAGGTGTTTAGTTATAAATTATGTTGAAAATCAGAGCATTAGCATCAGCTTCAATATTCAGCATGTTGAGGTATGATGCCTTGTTCAATTAAAGGAGCATAATTGAATATGATGCCCCCTTATGGAAACTAGGTGAATTGCAACAATACTTACCCTGAATTCAAACCACTCTTCCCCCTCCCCCACAACCTCATTGGAGACTCGCTACTGGGTCTTTTACTTTTGGTTTGTCCACCAGCTTCAAATGAGTGAAAATCTGAATTTTTCCGTTATTGAACATTTATTTTGCAGCGATTTGGATGGTGCCATTTCTGAGGACGTTGGGTGATGACATGGAAACCAGCCACTAAGGGCAACAGTGAGCGCTGTTACCTTCAAGTATGTTTCGGAGCTAATGCCTAACCTTAAGATTTCTGAGTTAATGCCTAAACTTAACATTAAACACTTTGAAAATGTACGTTTGGAACAACTTCGACAAACGTCAAATTATGACGTGAGACTGTATGAACGTCTAATGTATGAGGTTGTGAGAGCTAGTTGCAAATAGAAATCATGTAAACATGCATAACACAAATGATTGAGCAATGAGTCACCCATATTTGATTCACAAAGATGGTGCGACCATTAATAAGACACATGAATCAGATTACTTTGTCTTGTAATCATAGATCAATTCCTCTTCCACAATGAATCACTGAATCAATAACACACTGCCCTTGCTCTGTTTCTCAAGGAGGACACCATGGCTTGTTCTGTTCTGACTGTGGCCAGCAGGAGGGGCTGGCTGCCTGCACTAACCTTCTCCTTCTCCTTCTCCTTCTCCTTCTCCTTCTCCTTCTCCTTCTCCTTCTCCTTCTCCTTCTCCTTCTCCTTCTCCTTCTCCTCATCACGGTGTGAGTAAAGCCATCAGGGAGGAGAGGCAGACCATCAGGGAGGAGAGAGAGACCATCAGGGAGGAGAGAGAGACCATCAGGGAGGAGAGGGAGACCATCAGGGAGGAGAGGGAGACTGTCAGGGAGACCATCAGGCAGGAGAGAGAGACCAGGACAAGAGAGAGGGAGACCATCAGGGAGGAGAGATACCATCAGGGTGGAGAGGGAGACCATCATGGAGGAGAGGTATCATCAGGGAGGAGAGGGAGACCATCAGGGAGGAGAGGGAGACCATCAGGAAGGAGAGGGAGACCATCAGGGAGGAGAGGGAGACCATAAGGGAGGAGAGGGAGACCATCAGGGAGGAGAGGGAGACCATCAGGGAAGAGAGGGAGACCATCAGGAAGGAGAGGGAGACCATCAGGGAGGAGAGGGAGACCATCAGGAAGGAGAGGGAGACCAGGACAAGAGAGAGGGAGGGAAGTAGAGGACGGAGAAGGAGGAGAGATTGAGGTGGGGCTGGAGAGGCAGTAAGATGGGAGCATTGGGCAAGTGTGTGTGTGTGTGTGTGTGTAATTGTGGGGATGGAAGAGCTCTCCTTAAGGATATGGCTCGATTTAGAAGTATCCTCTATGATTCTGCCTCTATTCCGGTCCTCTCTTCCTGTCTTCCTCCTGTTGGATCTGGTCCAACCTTGTCCTAGCTTTCCATTCTCATCCCCCCTCCCCCTTTCTGTGCCCCTTCTTCTCTCAGATACTTCCTCCTCCTATTCTCTCCCCAAGGCTTGTCTCTGTTGGAGTCGTTGGGGGGGGGGGTATAATTTCCCACAATCAGCAGAATCCAGCTGATAGCCTCCCTCACCCTGCCTCACTCACCCTCCATGCCTGCCTCCCTCCCTCGCCCCTCCGCCCCCTCCATCGCCCCATGGCCAGAGCCAGAGAAAATCACCAGCCGTCTAAGTCGGCAGAGGGAGAACGCCCTCTATTTCCCTTCTCTGAGGGGAACTTTCATCTTCTGATCACAGAGGAGGATGGGACCGACTGAGAGAGGGAGCGTTGAGGAGGATGAAACAAAGAGATGAAGGGATTGTGGGGAGGTGTGGTAGATAGACTGAGAAGTAGAGAAGGTTGAGGGTTAAACCGATGAAAGCCCGTAGAATATTGACGGACGAAGAGTTGTGTGTGAGTGGGAGGGATGCTAGGACAAACAAACTGCACAACACACACACACACACACACACACACACACACACACACACACACACACACACACACACACACACGCACGCACCAATCTGCCATGGATAAGAAGATTAAGGCCCTCTGAGTTTCCTGGAATGTACTCTGCTGTAGCCCCCTCTCTCTCAGGCTTGGAAGCCCCAGCCTGTCACAGCTCTGGTTATGTAACCAACCAAACTACAGCCCCACGGCCCCTCAGCTGCCTGCCCGCCTGCAGGCCTCACTAACTCAGACCCCTTTATCTAACGCACACACACCCAATAAACAGCAGGACACTGTCACAAACAGCCTGCAGCACTGTTTACTGTCAATAGTCTGCAGCTGTCGGACACAGTCTGAAACAGTCTGACCACTTGACACTGTGTCAGATAATGGAACAGCTTGGCAGCTGTCTCCCGGCTTGTTACGTATTCATATACAATGAGTTGGCGTGGCCCGTGCTGCAGTGAACTGTGCTATCCTGTGCTCTACTGTGTTCTACTGTGCTGTGACGGGTTTCCACATTGAGCAGAGACCATGGGCTTGGTGGTAGTGCTACTGTATATTGTGCCATGCTGCACCATGCAGGGCTGTGTGTGTGTGGCTAACCCCCTACAGCTCTCTCATTGAGCAGGGCCAGGGACAATAAGCTGTAATCATTAGGAGAACACCTTGCTCCAGTGGAGGGGCTTTGCATAGACACAGTATCAAGGTTTTTTTTTCAGCGCGGAAGTCAGGTGTTCCCTTCTTCTCTCCCTAATGAAATCTATCCATCTTTCGCTCTGTCCTTGTTTCTACCTACCCCCATTTCCCCCCTTTCTCCCCCCTCATGCTGTTTCTCTCTCCCATTCCCTTCCATGGAGTGTTGTTGCCCATGTCCATTGATCTCCATTAACAGAGTATTAATAGTTTCTGGAGCGAAACAGAAAGGATATGGCTGCTGGAGTTTGGAGGGGAGGAAGTGTGATGGGGTGATTTGCTAAGGAATAAATAGTCTCCATTGACTGGGTATTTTATGTCTCTGTCCTCCCTCCCCAACCTGGTCTCTGTACGTAAATCCAAGACACCCCATTCAGAATGATCAAGGGGTATAACATTTTTGGAATGACTGGAATTCTGATAGACTTCGGTTTTTAATGATAAGATACAATTTAATCGTATCATTATATGTAATATAAAGTGATGGGTTAGAATTGTTATGTTTTATTTTATTTAACCTTTATTTAACTAGGCAAGTCAGTTAAGAACAACTTCTTATTTACAATGACGGCATACCCCGGCCAAACCCGGACGACGCTGGGCCAATTGTGCACCGCCTTATGGGACTCCCAATCACGTCCGGAATGTGATACATATACCATTTGCTTCTCTATGTAGCCATGGTCAGAGTCTGACAGTTCTATTCTTTGGGTTTTCTGGTGGTGGTTTGTGTGGGATCCCTAATTAGAGGCAGGTGTAGAGCATCGTCTCTAATTAGGGATCCTACATAGGTTGGTAGGTTTCACACTGGGTTGTGGGTCGTTATCGATATGTCATTGTATATTTCGCATGTCACGGTGAAAAGTAAGTGTGCTTGATTTACGTCTGTTCATTCGTGTTTGTTTTGTGAACGTGACATTTTGTCACTTCGTGTTTTTGTGTTTAGTAGTTCGTCATTTTTGTCTTGTTATACATAGTAAAGAACATTCTTACATAGTATAATAAAATATGTCAAACTACTATCCCTGCGCTGCGCATTGGTCTCTCTATGCACCCTCACGTGACACTACATAACCAACCCATAAAGTAACATTTTACATCCATATATGTTCAGCTATGTAAACTTTAACATTGACTTATCCTGCAACATTTGTTGTTCAATTGGTAACATACATTTTTGTCTTCTTCTTATGCCTCCTAAGCGGACATTTTGGACAGGTAACTTGTAACTGTAATGGATTACGTTTAGAAAGTAACCTACTCAACCCTGTATGTAAGCATATCTAACGTAACATATCATACTAATTTCAGTTTCCCGGATGTACGTCTAGACCAGGCTGCCCTCTCCCCTGTCTTCTGTCTACATTTATCAGTCTGCACATCTGTCTATTATTTCCTTCAACCCCAATAGTCCCTCATCCCCCATCCTCTTGCTCTCCCTCTCTGTTCCAAGGACCCCCCCCCCCCCCCCCCCCCCTTACTAGATTGGGTATGTGTGCATTGGAGTGGTTGTGTCAGATTCACTGGCTCACTAGAATTGGTAGCCTAACTTAGATTCTCCCATTCACTACAGTGGGTCTATAAAAATCACTCTATACTAAAATTGATCGGACTTGCATTTGCTCATGCTTTCCCGAGCAGCGACTTAATGGTTGTGAAAGAACCATTTTGTGCCCTCACATGAACACTGAGACGGCTAAAATATATGGTTTCTGCCTGTGCCTCAAAACCTTTGAAGTGAAACTGCTTGGGTGAAGTTGACTATTGAAAACTGGATTAAGAGTAGAGGGGGTAATAGTATGTCTTCCTTTCACTCTCACTGTCCCTCTCTCTTTCACACTCACTTTCTCTCCATCTCTTTCTCTCAATTTTCCCGTCTTAAATTCCCTCTTTCTTTCCCATTCTCTCTATTATTCCAGTCTAAGATACTCTGTCAGGTGAGCATCACAATCTCATGCATTCCTTCTCTACGTTGTCATTATGAGCAGAACGGGGAAATAGGGTAATTTATATTTACTCTCACTCCATTGCTGTGCTTCCAGCTCAATGTCAGTGTGGGAAGCACATTCTGCAGCTAGCCTGCTATGCTCAGAAAAAAGTTGAGTCCCAGATACCCTACTTGAAAACTGCAGATCAATACATTGTTATTTTACTGTTCTGTTACAGGCTTTGGTTTTTCTATTTATGTTTTGAGGTTGAACATTAGCAAGTATCACTCGTTAGCACGTGGGGTGCACCGATTGGTGCCACCTCGTTAGTCAGTATGTGCTTAGTAGGGGTTTCCACTAAGCTATATAGAATTGTTTTATAAAGGTTGTATCAAATATCATTTAGCTATTTGATTTTGAATTTTAAGATAATGTATGAACAATCATTTTTGGCCTTACTGCTATTAGCCCATACAAACGCAAGGAATAACAGATTCACTACATGGAACAACAGATAGTCCCCCCAAAATATTGAAAGGAAGTTTGTTCTGAAGTTTCTCTCCTAAATCTGAAAGTTCAGGATTTTTTATTTTTTTCATGTATTTAAGTGGGTGGCCCAGTGCTCCAGTTGTCTTGATAAATGCAGAGGGTTGGCACAAATTTAGTGGCCGCTCATCGTGGGTGTCCTTTATGTTCCAGTTGTTGTTGCTAGTCAACTTTCAGTGGACACCCCCATGAGTGTCTTTCAAAACCCCACCGGTTTTGTTTTGGTTGTTGGTCATTGACTCTGTTAGTTCTCCTTCTGTTTGAATTACATCTTGTTTCCCATGAGTACGTTCGTCGCTCTAGTCACCTACTCTGAAGATCTGCTGTGCTCAGATATTTGAGTGTTCAAAATACACTTGTGGTAGAATTTCTGTCAATGACATCTACCCTAACCTTTGGTTAAGGAATAATTTTGAAAGTTGCATAAAAACACAGCTTCTCGAGCAGCTAATAAAATACAAATAAATCCATGGACTTTAAGTTGGAAGCATTTGTGGAAAACCCTACATGGGAGATGAGGGGTAAATGAACGAAGGCGAATCTGCTCATCATTGCAAAGCATTATGACATCAAAGTGCCATCTGGCGATCAAAAAGCAATAGTCAAAGAGTTGATCGGTACTGCTTTGGTGGGGAAGGAAATCCTTCCAGAGAGGGAGGTTGACCAAAAGGCTCCTGCAACAGCGAGAAGTAGAGCTAAAGACAAAATGGGAACAACAGAAATTAGAGCTTGAGCCAGACTAGAACAAGAAGAACGTGCGCATGCCATTCGATTAAAAGAGATGGAGCTGGAAGCGTAACAAAGGCAGATTGATCTGGAAGCACTCCGAATCCAGTCAGGCCATCCTGCACCCTCAACCGTGTTTGATCTTGGTCGGAACAGCCGACTTGTACCGCCTTTCAATGAAAAGGAGGTGGATGTATATTTTACTCTGTTTGCCACATCCCTAAAATGGCCGCAAGATATCTCTTGACCAGAGTTCAGATTACGACATTGTTAAAGCTGCTATCTTTCAGGCTTGCGAGTTGGTCCCAGGGGCATACAGACGACAGTTCCATAAATTACGAAAGACAGAATCAAAAAGCCATGTTGAGTTTGCAAAGGAACAAGAATATATTTAGAAGTCTGTAATTTTTATCATTTTTTAATTTTTTTTTATTTCACCTTTATTTCACCAGGTAGGTCAGTTGAGAACAAGTTCTCATTTGCAACTGCGACCTGGCCAAGACAAAGCAAAGCAGTGCGACAAAAACAACACAGAGTTACACAGTAAACAAACATAGTCAAAAACACAATAGAAAATCTATATACAGAGTGCAAAATGTAGTGCAAAATGCAGTAAGGTTAGTAGGTAGGACAATAAATAGACCATAGTGGTGAAATAAATTACAGATTATCATCATTAACACAGGAATGAAGGATGTGCAAATTATGATGTGCAAATAGATATACTGGAGTGCAAGATTTGTGAAAATAACAAAAATAAATATGGGGATGAGGTAGTAGTGTGGGCTATTTACAGAAGGGCTATATACAGGTGCAGTGATCGATAAGCAGCTTTGACAACTGATGCTTAAAGTTATTGAGGGAGATAGGAACCTCTAGCTTCAATGATTTTTGCAATTCGTTCCAGTCATTGGCAGCAGCGAACTGGAAGGAATGGCGGCCAAAGGAGGTGTTGGCTTTGGGGGTGACCAGTGAGATATACCTGCTGGAGCGCATGCTACGGGTGGGTGTTGCTATAGTGACCAGTGAGCTGAGATAGGGCGGGGATTTACCTAATAAAGGCTTATAGATGACCTGGAGCCAGTGGGTTTGGCGACTAATATATAATGAAGGCCAGCCAACGAGAGCATACAGGTCGCAGTGGTGGGTAGTGTATGGGGCTTTGGTGACAAAACGGATGGCACTGTGATAGACTACATCCAATTTGCTAAGTAGAGTGTTGGAGGCTAGTTTGTAAATGACATCGCCGAAATCAAGGATCGGTAGGATAGTCAGTTTTACAAGGGCATGTTTTGCAGCATGAGTGAAGGAGGCTTTGTTGCGAAATAGGAAGCCAATTCTGGATTTAATTTTGGATTGGAGATGGTTGATGTGAGTCTGGAAGTTGAGTTTACAGTCTAACCAGATGCCTAGGTATTTGTAGGTGTCCACGTATTCTAATTCGGACCCGTCGAGAGTAGTGATGATAGTCCGGTGGGCGGGTGCTGGCAGCGTTCGATAGAAAAGCATGCACTTAGTTTTACTAGCGTTTAAGAGCAGTTGGAGGCCACGGAAGGAGTGTTGTATGGCATTGAAGCTTGTTTGAAGGTTAGTAAACACAGTGTCCAAAGAGGGGCCAGATGTATACAGAATGGTGTCATCTGCGTAGAGATGGATCAGAGAGTCACCAGCAGCGAGAGCGACATCGTTGATGTATATAGAGAAAAGGGTTGGCCCAAGAATTGAACCCTGTGGCACCCCCATAGAGACTGCCAGAGGATCGGACAATAGGCCCTCCGATTTGACACACTGAACTCTGTCTGCAAAGTAGTTAGAGAACCAGGCAAGGCAGTCACTTGAGAAACCAAGGCTGTTGAGTCTGCCAATAAGAATGCGGTGATTGACAGAGTCGAAAGCCTTGGCCAGGTCGATGAAGACGGCTGCACAGTACTGTCTTTTATCGATGGCGGCTATGATATCATTCAGTACCTTGAGCGTAGCTGAGGTGCACCCATGACCAGCTCGGAAACCAGATTGCATAGCAGAGAAGGTACGGTGGGATTCGAAGTGGTCAGTTATCTGTTTGTTAACTTGGCTTTCGAAAACTTTAGAAAGGCAGGGCAGGATGGATATTGGTCTATAACAGTTTGGGTCTAGAGTGTCTCCTCCTTTGAAGAGGCGGATGACCGCGGCAGCTTTCCAATCTCTTGGGATCTCAGACGATACGAAAGAGAGGTTGAACAGGCTAGTGATAGGTGTTGCAACAATTTTGGCTGATAATTTCAGAAAGAGAGGGTCCAGATTATCTAGCCCAGCAGATTTGTAGGGGTCCAGACTTAGCAGCCCTTTCAGAACATCAGCCGTCTGGATTTGGGTGAAGGAGAAGTGGGGGGGGCTTGGGCAAGTAGCTGCCGGGGGTACAGAGCTGTTGGCCGGGGTAGGGGTAGCCAGGTGGAAAGCATGGCCAGCCGTAGCAAAATGCTTATTGAAATTTTCGATAATCGTGGATTTATCGGTGGTAACAGTGTTTCCGAGCCTCAATGCAGTGGGCAACTGGGAGGAGGTGCTCTTATTCTCCATGGACTTTACAGTGTCCCAGAACTTTTTGGAGTTAGTACTACAGGAAGCAAATTTCTGTTTGAAAAAGCTGGCCTTTGCTTTTCTAACTGACTGTGTGTACTTGTTCCTGACTTCCCTGAATAGCTGCATATCGCGGGGGCTATTCGATGCTAATGCAGTGCGCCACAGGATGTTTTTGTGTTGGTCTAGTGCAGTCAAGTCTGGGGTGAACCAAGGGCTATATCTATTCTTAGTTCTACGTTTTTTGAAAGGGGCATGCTTATTTAGGATGGTGAGGAAAGCACTTTTAAAGAACAACCAGGCGTCCTCTACTGACGGGCTGAGGTCAATATCCTTCCAGGATACCTGGGCCAGATCGAATAGAAAGGCCTGCTCGCAAAAGTGTTTTAGGGAGCGTTTGACAGTGATAAGGGGTGGTCGTTTGACCGCTGACCCATTGCGAACGCAGGCGATGAGGCAGTGATCGCTGAGATCCTGGTTGAAAACAGAGGAGGTGTATTTGGAGGGCAAGTTAGTCAGGATGATATCAATAATGGTACCCATGTTTACAGATTTGGGGTTGTACCTGGTGGGTTACTTGATAATTTGTGTGAGATTGAGGGCATCTATTTAGATTGAAGGACAGTCGGGGTGTTAAGCATATCCCAGTTTAAGTCACCTAACAGTACAAACTCTGAAGATAGATGGGGGGCAATCAATTCACATATGGAGTCCAGGGCACAGCTGGGGGCTGAGGGGGGTCTGTAACAGGCGGCAACAGTGAGAGACTTATTTCTGGAAAGGTGGATTTTTAAGAGTAGAAGCTCAAACTGTTTGGGCACAGACCTGGACAGTATGACAGAACTCTGCAGGTTATCTCTACAGTAGATTGCAACTCCGCCACCTTTGGCAGTTCTATCTTGATGGGAAATGTTGTAGTTGGGGATGGAAATTTCCGAATTTTTGGTGGCCTTCCTAAGCCAGGATTCAGACACAGCTAGGACATCCGGGTTGGCGGAGTGTGCTAAAGCAGTGAATAAATCAAACTTAGGGAGGAGGCTTCTAATGTTAACATGCATGAAACCAAGGCTTTTACGGTTACAGAAATCAACAAATGAGAGCGCCTGGGGAATAGGTGTAATGCTGGGAGCTACAGGACCTGGGTTTACCTCTACATCCCCAGAGGAACAGAGGAGTAGTAGAATCAGTATTCGGCTAAGGGCTTTAAGAACAGGACGTCTAGTACGTTGGGTACATAGAATAAAAGGAGCAGATTTCTGGGCGTGGTGGAATAGGTTGAGGGCATAATGTATAGACAAGGGTATAGTAGGATGTGAGTTCAGTGGAGGTAAACCTAGGCGTTGGGTAATGAAGAGAGAGGTTGCATCTCTGGAGACACCAGTTAAGCCAGGTGAGGTCTCCGCATGTGTGGGGGGAGGAACAAAGGAGCTATCAGAGGCCAGTTGAGCAGGACTGGGGGCTCTACAGTGAAATGAAACAATAATAGCTAGCCTGAACAGCAAAAGACAAGGCATATTGAAATAAGAAAGGGGCAAAAAAAAAATAACAGTTAATTAAGAGAGCTAAGACAACGACGGGTTGTCATCATAGGTACTCTTCAACTGTGAGTGACGGAATCTAAAACAAAAATCCAGAAAATCACATTGTATGATTTTTATGTAATTAATTTGCATTTTATTGCATGACATAAGTATTTGATACATCAGAAAAACAGAACTTAATATTTGGTACAGAAACCTTTGTTTGCAATTACAGAGATCATACGTTTCCTGTAGTTCTTGACCAGGTTTGCACACACTGCAGCAGGGATTTTGGTGCACTCCTCCATACAGATCCTTCAGGTTTCGGGGCTGTCGCTGGGCAATACGGACTTTCAGCTCCCTCCAAAGATTTTCTATTGGGTTAAGGTCTGGAGACTGGCTAGGCCACTTCAGGACCTTGAGATGCTTCTTACGGAGCCACTCCTTAGTTGCCCTGGCTGTGTGTTTCGGGTCGTTGTCATGCTGGAAGACCCAGCCACGACCCATCTTCAATGCTCTTACTGAGGGAAGGAGGTTGTTGGCCAAGATCTCGCGATACATGGCCCCATCCATCCTCCCCTCAATACGGTGCAGTCGTCCTGTCCCCTTTGCAGAAAAGCATCCCCAAAGAATGATGTTTCCACCTCCATGCTTCACGGTTGGGATGGTGTTCTTGGGGTTGTACTCATCCTTCTTCTTCCTCCAAACATGGCGAGTGGAGTTTAGACCAAAAAGCTCTATTTTTGTCTCATCAGACCACATGACCTTCTCCCATTCCTCCTCTGGATCATCCAGATGGTCATTGGCAAACTTCAGACGGGCCTGGACATGCGCTGGCTTGAGCAGGGGGACCTTGCGTGCGCTGCAGGATTTTAATCCATGACGGCGTAGTGTGTTACTAATGGTTTTCTTTGAGACTGTGGTCCCAGCTCTCTTCAGGTCATTGACCAGGTCCTGCCGTGTAGTTCTAGGCCGATCCCTCACCTTCCTCATGATCATTGATGCCCCACGAGGTGAGATCTTGCATGGTGCCCCAGACCGAGAGAGATTGACCGTCATCTTGAACTTCTTCCATTTTCTAATAATTGCGCCAACAGTTGTTGCCTTCTCACCAAGCTGCTTGCCTATTGTCCTGTAGCCCATCCCAGCCTTGTGCAGGTCTACAATTTTATCCCTGATGTCCTTACACAGCTCTCTGGCCTTGGCCATTGTGGAGAGGTTGGAGTCTGTTTGATTGAGTGTGTGGACAGGTGTCTTTTATACAGGTAACGAGTTCAAACAGGTGCAGTTAATACAGGTAATGAGTGGAGAACAGGAGGGCTTCTTAAAGAAAAACTAACAGGTCTGTGAGAGCCGGAATTCTTACTGATTGGTGGGTGATCAAATACTTATGTCATGCAATAAAATGCAAATCATTGTTTTTTAAATCATACAATGTGATTTTCTGGATTTTTGTTTTAGATTCCGTCTCTCACAGTTGAAGTGTACCTATGATAAAAATTACAGACCTCTACATGCTTTGTAAGTTGGAAAACCTGCAAAACCGTCAGTGTATCAAATACTTGTTCTCCCCACTGTATCTATCTATCTATCTATCTATCTATCTATCTATCTATCTATCTATCTATCTATCTATCTATCTATCTATCTATCTATCTATCTATCTATCTATCTATCTATCTATCTATCTATCTATCTATCTATCTATCTATCTATCTATCTATCTATCTATCACTACCTTCACAAACAAAGCACCCAGTAGTTATCCAAAAAGCAATCCAGAGAAGTCAACTCCTGCAAGGTTTCAGTCCATTTCTACACTGCCCAAAGATAAAGATCGGCAGAAAATAGTTTTTTCGTATCTTCCAGTTTGTCATTTCTGCCGTGAGAAAGGACACATTGCCTCTGTGTGCTAAGTTGAAACAGAAAAATAAGAGATGGAAAAAGCCTTTTCTTCTTGTGGGAGAACTCCAGCCAATTAAGTATCTGGTTGGGATTGGGGTATTTCCTAAACAAGATTTTGGATCAGATGTGCATGAATTCTTTGTTTGAGACGGGTTCTGTCTCTGCAGAGTTGTGATGATGTTAAATAGCTTGTGAAGATCCTGCGAGACACTGGGGCAGCCCAGTCCTTAATTTTCAAGGTTTTTGCCTTTGTCTGACACTTCAGCAACTGGTTACAGTGTGTTAGTACAAGGCGTGGAGATGTGTTGCATTCAAAAACTTGAGTTTAAGGCAACTATAGAAAAGAAAATCTATATATATATACATTACATTTTTTGTTTTTAATGGTGAGAAAACGTGTCCAACAAAAATCTAGGATATACAGTATTTGTTGTCTTAAGGGGGAAGGTGTTACAGGCTTTGGTTTTTCCATTTATGTCTTGAGGTTGGACTTTAGCACGCATAGCTTGTTAGTACGAAGTGTGCACCGATTGGTGTCACCTTGTTAGTCAGTACGTGGTACACCTGTGCTGGATGCCATCTCGTTAGTGGGAAGGTGTTTCACCTGTGCTGGCCCAGGCGGCATTTGAGAGTGGCTGGCCCAGTGTTCCAGTTGTCTTGATAGATGCGGAGGGTTGACACCTTTGGTTGGCTCGCCCCAGTGGGCGCTCATGGTGGGTGTGTTAGGTTTGAGTTGTTGTTGTGAGTCAACTTTCAGTGGACACGCCATTAGCATCTTTCAGAATCTCTCCTAAAGCCCAACCTGTTTTTGTTTCTAGTCAGTGACTCTTTGTTAGTTCCCTCTTCTGAGTGACATTTCTGGTTTTCTATTACACTTATCAACTCTATTAAATAGATCAGCAACAAGCTTCAAGTTTAATCTTTGGGAAGGTAGGTTATACTACTTGATCATAGCACCAACTATCTCTGCCTGGAGCTCAAGTTAATTTCTAACTTAACCTTTAATCATAAACCCAAAGCCAACGTTAGCTATTTAACCAAGCATTAACATTAGCCCTAACCTTTGGTTGAGCAGTAACTGACATAAGCTCTAAAGCAAACATCCACCTTCATCTGTGAACCGAAATGGTTGGTTAAACTTTGAAACCTACCTTTGCAGAGTCAGTGCCATGCATCTATGTGCACACCCACAGCCCAGTGAGTGGCGGTGTGACTAAGTACTCTTTGCCATTCCTCTTGAAATGGGCTCCAGTCCAACAGAGGATTGCAATGAGACTCTGAGCGAGATGTCTACCAGTCTAGATAGACAAGTCCTAGTCTAGACAGGAGATATAGGAGTAGAATCAACTCACAAAAATGATAATTACATTAAATGTGCTAATTGAGATGGAAGCCATTTTGATAAACCACGTGATATCACTGAAAAGCCCAGAATGTTCTCTCAAAGGTACAACAGGACACAGTGGCATGCATGGCCTCAGAGATACGGACCAAAAACTAATGTCCATTTAGAGTGGACAGTAGCTGGCCTAGTCTGGGAATGTAAGGGTTACAGTCGCTGACAACTCATCCCTCTAGCTAGCAGCATGTGACAAGTCCATGAGTATTGACCGCCAACTAAGGCTATGCATCATTGAATAGGTAGAAGCACTAACCCATTCCAATACACACAAGGGACTGCAAGTGGAATGGTCTTGGAACCACTTTGTTCATAAATGTGCCTGCATTATCCTTAGGTAATGGCAATGCAACCATGTCCTAAAAGCACTGCCATTTTCCACCATGACAATTGAATAGCTCCCTCTGAAATCTGCTGTGTTCGGTTAAATGGGTCTGCAGTCAGAGGTCCAGAATAGATTCATCAGGATATTTCATACAGGCTTTTGATGAGTGACTTTTCTTTCTCTCTGTCTACCCACACACTCCAGTGCCTGAGCATCTAATCAAAATGTCACAAACACACAGGAGCACTCAAGTACTGTAAAGTGCAGGTGAGGACATACAGGTGGACTAAAGTGTGTCTGTCTTGTTTCTCATTGGCTGTGGTGTATTGATGCTTTCTCTTACTCACCCTCTCCATGACTTGTGTGTGAGAGGAGCTGGCTGACACATCACGTCACATCCTCTTCACAGATCTAACAGACAGGTGAC
>CM042404.1:11627691-11629611 GCA_023634145.1 Thymallus thymallus
TAGGAATCATTCGATCCGATAGGTTGGATTGTTCACCACCCAGAGGTGGGAGACGGCTTGACACTCTGGTCAGCCTCTCCTTGACTCAAACGCGCACACACATACGCACTCACACACACACACAAACACACCTGCACGCACACACACACACACACACACACACACACACACACACACACACACACACACACACACACACACACACACACACACACACACACACACACACACACACACACACACACACACACACACACACACACACACACACACACACACACACACACACACACACACACACACACACACACGTCTCTCTCCTCAGGGCCCCTTTCCCTCCAGTCTCTGTCTGTATTTACTGAGAGGTTTTGGGAGGATGAGAATCTGTTTTCGGTAGATAAACTCTGAAATCACAGCAGTCATTGTCTGCAGAATATTATCCTAACTCCTCTCCTAATCCATCAGATTAAGGGTCATATTAACCTATCGTTCATATTTGTGTTTTCATTCATTCCTGGAACTTTGATGGGAGTGGGTGCCCCTCTTGACAGCGGAGATACATCTTTTACATGTTAGAGTTAATTTTGTGCAATTCTACCCGTTTTGTATAGAGAAAATGTTGCAGTTTTACAGCTCATTTCCTACAATTATACACATTTTGCCGTAGGGTGTAGGGAAATGTTTGCAGTTTTTCATATGTCTGAGTGAGACTGACTAACGAAATCAATGTGGGCCCCCCCAGCCGGTAATTCGACCATGATAACAAGTTTAGATTATTGTCCGCTAAACTAATTTAGCAATCTAAAACATGTTAGCTGGCATGGGCTAATTGACTGACTATCAGTCTACTGGGCATGGGCTGACTACTGGACATGGACAGACAGCCACTCACATTAACGTTACATACACATACTGTCCACTTAACCTCTCATACACACACACACACACACACAAAAAGCAAACGGCACTCAGGCCTCAAACCTAATTACCAGGCGGTCTGAGTAAATACCAAAGAATGAAAATTATATCTGCAGCTCACTGCTAATAAGGAGCTGACGTGGATGTCATGGACAATATAAATATCATCTCTACAACCAAAACGAGAGGCTGATATTCCACATGGTTACATAATGCAGGGGGAATTACTGAAGAATACCTCCTGTCATTTGTGTGGAGCAGTGATGGAGAGAGAGGGGGGGGGGGGGGTCGAGAGAGATAAAGTAAGGAGGGAGACAGAGAGACAGAACTGGGCCAGCTGTTTGGAAGTGCCAGCATGTGTGTGCGTGCACATGTGTTTGTGGCCCCCCACAATGAAAGGGGACTCAGGGAAGGGATGTCCACTTTTGTCAGGGAGATCTGGGGGGTCCTGGAGTGTAATAGCTGTGGAAAGCAGATCAAGGTCGCACTCTAGCCATCCTCTGTGATGAGAGCCACAGAGACAGACTGAGAGACACAACATCCCTGCAGCTACCTTAAAAACACAATCTCCTCTAACAACACAAATATTCTTCCACCTTTCTCTCCATCTCCCTCCCTCTATGTCTCTCCATCACAATATGTAACAGATGCTATTGGATCCAACAAACAAATATTGCATTTTTAAACCACATTGATAACATATTGCACCCAACCTTACATTCACAGAAAATTCACTTAGCTTCCATCAGGGGTAACTGTATTAGACCATTGATAGAGAGAGAAGAGGTACTTGAGTGTAATGTCTTCACCATCTATCTGAGTCTGCATGCTGCATGCACATAGAGAACCTGTAGGAGGATCAGATCGGAGGAAAAGGGGAACATATATTTGCTGTTTCCTTGTCAATGCCAACTGCATTACCCCCCCAACCCCAACCCTGCTCCCCATGGAGACTGGACGTTTAATGTCACTTGTCAATCAGGCGCTGACAGATGGTGACCT